>JACVVK020000004.1:1887500-1950000 GCA_018292915.2 Batillaria attramentaria
ACTGGGACGCACGGGCATTTTCAAAAATACTTTTCAAATCTGTGTTGACAACATCAACCTGTTACACCCAAGGCCACAAACAACCATCAGCATATGCCAAACCCGCTGCCACGGTGAAAGATGAAAGAGCCGACACAGGAACAGCGTACACGAAGTGCAACCAATAAAACTACAACCGTCAACATCTGTGTGACGTCACGGAAATGAGCAAAACATAGGCAGCAACCTGTCACCACATGAACGTGGCCAGCAGCAGCAGCAGGTCCAGAAAGCGCCGACAACGCTGATAGAGACAAGAATGAAGCACGGATTGCACACATATATTACTACTGGGAGGCGTTTGAACGACAAAAAGACTGACAATTTTGTGGAGAGGGGCGAAGAGTATAACTGGCTATGCCGGTTGCGCTGAATGAATGAATGAATGAATGAATGAATGAATGCGTACACACACACACACACACACACACACACACACACACACACACACACACACACACACACACACACACACATTGTCCAGCATGCAGGACTGTGTGTGTGTGTGTGTGTGTGTGTGTGTGTGTGTGTGTTCACTATCTTCTGTCCACCACAAAGGTTATTATCAAACACAAGGGCACTAGGGTGAAAAGGTTGTAGGTACAAATTCAGCATGACCACGATATTCGAACGCTCAATCCCATACATGAGACTCCAGCACTTAACCACTCAACCACCTGACGATACAATTTTTTTTTTTTAAAGAGACACAGTTCACTCAAGAGTATGTATAACTGACTTTTTTTCTTCTAAATACCGGAAAGCTGCGGTATACAGTTACACACTTCTACTGTGAAACTTCAGTGAAGGCCCTTCCTGGATTTGAGACCCGCTTAGGCACCTTTCAAGTTTTTATCCACATAACGGTGTAATTAGATCAATGAACTAGAATCCGTCCGCAGAAGGTTACGAGAGGCTGCGGTGAAATATGAGAAGCGATGAGCACTAACCCGTGTCCAGTGGCACACTCTCCGGTTACCAGCCGCTTCCCGCCCAGACTACCGGTCTGCGTGCGTCACTGAGTGTGCGTGTCGCTTCGGATGAGCGCTTTCGACCCGCCGAGCGCCCTGGAGTCAGGCGGAAAGTAGGTGGCCATGCTTGGCTTGCGACAAACCACAACAAACACTAGCGAAAGTGCGAAGACATAGTGGCTGCATCGCCTTTGTCGACATGCTCTATTTCTTCCCCGTTATACCATACTCGGCCTTATTACTATGATTGCCTTACCTCTGTGTGTGTGTGCCGTGTGTGTGTGTGTGTGTGTGTGTGTGTATGTGTGTGTGTGTGTGTGTGCGTGCGTGCGCGCGGGAGTCGGCCGCTACGCTACGCCAGGCTGGCCTTCACAGTTACGTGACGGTGCAAAATGCGGTGTAGGTGAGTTAGGACTGTATAAACAGGTATTATAAGCCGGGACAGGTGTATGAATCAACCAGTCCACGTGCTCGTCAGTTTCCCCTCAATGGCGCGTCCACCAATCAGAAAAGAGCTAACAAACCACATTAGCTATCACTAAAGCCCGGCAATTAAAAAAAAAATTAAAAAAACTTGTTTGATCAAACGTGTTTCCTTTCACCTCTAGCAATTCTGTCACCTTGAAGTGTACGCTTTCACTACACCGAAAGCTATGAATGGGCGATCTCCGCTGCGACGAACAAAAATTACGATTTTGTTTTTCGTAAACTTGAAGTACATTTACCACTGATTTTCAGCTGAAGCATCGCGCCAAAATACTGAGCCTGGAGGCAAGGCCGGGATTTATAGCAAGGGCAAATGTGAACAGACTAGGAATAAACTGTTTACACATTCCAGTTTAAACATGGTGCGTCGATACCTTAAGACTACCGCGAGGGAGAGGGGCGGGGGGAGGCTGGGGGGGGGGGGAGGCTGGGGGGGGGGGGGGAACGTGAAGCGAGGGATGGGGGCGGGGGGTGAGATGGCATGGGTGGTGTTAGGAGATCTTTTCAAACTCAGCGGTCCACCACGAGAATGATTTCAAATGTTATGGGAAGAAGTTTGACACCTCAGTTCCGATTACGATTAGCAGTCGCCAACCCGCTGCCACCGTTGAAACCACAGTCCCACTGCATTTTTCTTTGTACAGTACTTATTGGCCATTCTCTCTATCCCCTTTCTTCCTATCTCTTTCTTTACAGATCTGTCCTACCATAACACAGTCTTTGACGTCTCCGCCGCGGCACATGTGTTCTGTACTTATGAGCACACTTATAAGTTTTTTGACTTGTTGTGCTCGGCCTCGTGAAAATTGTGTGAAAGTGCATATGTATATTTGTTCAAAACGAATAAAACTGTTTAAACCAAGTTTGACCAAACTTTGGCATTGTCTAGACTTGAAACCATGGCCATGCGATCTGAACCCCGACCTGAACTATCCACCATTCCACTTACAACGTGTTCTCAAATGGAAGCACACAGAAACATAAAAGTAGGCGTAATACACAAACCGCTGATATAAATTAGGAGAGAAGGCGATCATCACCCGGGTAATGGGTGTTTGGGAGTTTAACGTCCTTTTCCACCACATACGGGTGCTGTCAAAGACGGGGCAACAATGAAAAAGCCAGCATAAATATTTGACCCCAGCCGGGATACGAACTCACGACTCGAGCATTAGAATCACCCGGGTAGTGTCAACCTACTGAAATCTGTAGGGCTCTATGGGATGTACTCTCTCTATTAAACTGCTGGCACAACCTGCCGGAAACACTAGAAACACTGGACGTCAGCTGCATCAGCCCACTCCGTCACAGACTGACTTTCAAGGTTTCAATTCTACTCCGGCCTGTTCTTTTCCGTGCACTATAATGCCATTTTCCTCTTCAGGGCATGAACACGCAAGGACCTCGAGTAAAGACCATCTTGATTTCTTTCTTGGCTGTTTTAGTTATATACGGGGTATGGCAGAGTGTAACTTGAAGACATACATACAGTCTACTGTGGTGCTGATAGTCTGAAATTCGACACAACAGACCAGAAAGCCAACACCAGGTCGTTAAGCGTGTACTTCCAGAGTCCGAGGGATTAGAACTTGGTATGGAGACATTGTAGGCAAATATCGCTCCCCGGTTATTCTAAGGGAACCTCGGTGAACCCCTGCACAAAGGACGAAATAATATGTTTGCGCTGTGAAAAAGCCCCGTCGACAAGGCCCGTATAAAGACATTTTGTGGAGTGATTCATTGCCACGTCCCCCCAGGTCCGTAGCCCCTTCATTTCAGGAGGCATACTTGCAAGGTAATCTCTTTTCACAGACCTCCCGACGTTCTGCCAACGACTGTAGCCGAGCAGGATTTGGAGCCTTGCGGTCCATAAGCGCCGCAAAATAAGAATAAGCAGAATAAGCCTCGCATTTTTTTTTTCATGCATGATGGGTAATTATCATATTATCCCTTGGCAGTCATGCCGGCCGTAGACACATCATCTACCGAGAAGAAAAGCCCGGATTTTGGAGTGAGAAACTTCGCGAGAAAAGGTTTCTGCTGACGGACCGAAGGGAGGCGGGGGGAAGGAAGCCGACTGGATATTACCTGGATGGGATCCTAAAAAGTTGGCGATCTGACACTTCAAAGTAGGTGCTCGCGCTCTCAAACGCCTGGACTTTTTCCGTATGAGAGGACATTCAATTCGCAGCGAATACAATTCTGTTGGCTTTGAAAAGCGAGCTATTTATTGCCAGCCCCATAAGCCGCGTGAGGGAATAACGCCGCATTCAGGCCTGGTCCCCCCGCGTGTGTTGCTGAATGCTGGATGGGTGGGTGGGTGGTGGAGGGGGAGCTTGTGGGTCCAGTGACAGGCGACTCCTGTGGGCAAGTTCTCAATGCCAGTCCCCGCTGTTTACTACAGGGAGCGCCTTCAACAATTTCCCTTGACTTAGTCAGTCTCCAGCTCAGATCAACTAAGACGTCTCCTGTCCTCGAAGATTCTCTTCGTCGACAACGTCTTTGGAAAAGGTCAGGGGAGTCCAGTGGCTCAGCCGGTCTGATTCGAGCTTGGTAGTGGGTTCGATTCTCGAAGGAGTTGGAACTTGTACGGGCTTCTTCCTGTGCCCGTTGTGTTTGAAATCGCCCTCTCGGTAGACACAACCTTCCCACATATCCTGGAAACAGTCCATGACGGGACATTCTACATTGGTGTCATCTGGATCCCCTCTACCATCGGAACGACACGGTGTCACTGATGTCATGATAACAGGGGCATCTGACACGAATCCCAAACCTTTCTGCCCGACCTTCGTCCGTCATAAACATACATCTATAACTCCAATTTCGTCGTTTCGCAAGTTCCGCCACCTGCGAGGTGTCAGAACAAAACTTTGTCGTAAATGGAGCATCACTGGCTGTACTGTCCCTCTGGCCATTGTGATGGCTGTAGGAATAGATCATCTTGATTGACGCTGCACTGACTTACCCCCTGATCAACATCTCGGGACCTCGGGATGTGGGTGGAAAAGGTGGGAGTGAAATCGGAAAGAGGGGGGTGACGGGGAGGAGAAGAGGACATAAAAGGGGGGAGGTGGTAATAGGAAACAGGTAAAATGGGCACCTCCATTTGATATGAAATTGCCCTCACTGTGTTTACGACGGTAGGGTCCTGTTTTCCGACTCGGAACATCCGGGATAGGGGGGCCTCACTCCTCTCAGTCATTGCTTCGCAATTACCCGCCCTTTGAACTATTTCTTACCAAAAAAAAAAAAAGGGGGGGGGGGGGGGGGTACTGTTGAACTCATGTCTCACTCCAAAACAGACAGAGCAAACTTTACACAAGTGGGCGGCTTTGGAAAAACAGTTCTTGTCTCTTCATCGCTTCCTCTTTTGTGTGTTGCGAGCTGTTCAGATTAGAATCAGTGTACCGTTAGCGGACGTCTCGAAAAGGATATACACATAGAAATTATGAATATTCGCCTTAAAAAAAAATCAGTAATCAAGGCAACCGCCAGGACCCTAACTTGGCTTCAAGAAATATTACTCTGTCACATGACTTGAAGTTACGATCCAACGCTAGTCACATCGTTTGCCGAAGACTATAAATTAACCCACCCCTAAGAGCCCATGCCAAAATTGCAATTTTAACTGAAATCTTCAGATCGCTAGAAGCCACATCAAGCCATTATTATGCAGTGTGCAGCGGTCTCGGGCCTCGAGGGGAAGGTCCACGCCTTGCGTAATAGTGGCTTGAAGTGGCTCCTACTGGTATGCAGTGGCTTGTTCTTTTTGTTTTAACCAGTCGCATCTTATAGTGGGCAGGGGGGGGGGGGGGGGTTGGGTTTGGGCTCATAAGTGTTAAAGAAGGCTATACATATACATATACATATACATATACATATATACATATGCATATACATTAGTCTACCTGTATGTTGTATTTTACTCCTGCTATGTCGCTCTCTTCGTCCACTCGCAGAGAAGACACGGGATACAACAAGACACAACTCCAATACTATATTAACAGAAGATGCGCGGAGAACAAATTCATGAAAGAAGAAGAACCCAGAAGGCTGTGCAGGGCTGCTTATATACTAAACAGGTCAGATCTAGAACATTCCTCGACTTACTGGCAAGTTCGAAATCTTTCCAAGGTGACGTAACCTACTGACCTTACTGCACCAGCAGGTCGGTCTAGAAATTTCTATCGAAATGCAGCGGCTTTTCGCGATCTCTACAACACTCTACTTACCGCCAGCATAATTTCCTTTAAGCTCGGTACAATATCGACAAAAGTGATGCAAAATGTAATTTTCGTAACATGGTTAAAAAAAAAAGGCGTGACACTCACAGGCTACATAGGCAACACACAACTCTGTCATTACCGACAGCAGTCGGCAAACTGCCGCATCAGTTTTCACCATAATGTGCTTGCAGCTGATGACACAATATGTACTCAAATATCTCAAATTCACGATCAAAGGCAGGCATGTACATTGTGTATGCGTATCTGTTGTGATAAAGTCACCGGTGCTCTTTCCTGCATGTTATTACATCTGTCGCCGTGCTGGCGGACCACCTGTGAAGAGCAGAGTCGCCTTGAGGCACATATACTCAATTGTCCCTCCCTCTCTCTCTCTCTCTCTCTCGGTCTCTGTCTCTGTCCTGGGCACATCATCATTTCATCATCTCCACTGCCCTCTCCATCAATAGATAAATGCGACTGCTGTCGGCAATGACAGAGCTGTTTGTATGTAGCCTGTGAAGGTAACGCCTTTCCTTCCACGTTATGAACAATTACATTGTTCTGAGGCAGCAGTTTGTCGCTTGCTTAACCTTGATTACATATGCCTGGTCGATCCTAGACGTTGCCATCCAACAGAACTTTCCACGATGGTTCCTTGTAAGATGGAAAGCAAGATGCTAACTCACCTCAAGAGATACGGGTACACTGTTGTGCACAAAGTGTGACTAACGGCGTTTTTGAGTATGAGGTGGATGCAAAGTACTGAGGTCTGGTTATGCAAGTAACAGTATGACACTCGAACGCCAGTGAAGGCATGTCATTGGATAGATGTAAGTTTGACGTCCTTGATAACTATCCATAAATCTTGGTACCTCAAGTCATCATTAGCTTGCTTTACGTCCTATGGCTTTTAACCCTTAAGGACAAGTTGTTCCTGGCATGTGTCTTCGGCTGCTTGGCTGGGCGAGTGACTTTGGGGTGGGTACGGGCTGTTTTGCTTTGGGCGATGTCAGAGGTTCTCTGCTTGGGTCTCAGATGCCTGGTCTGGGTTGTTTTTCAGTGCCTCGGTCTGTTCTGTCATCCGTGCTTTTGCCTTTGGATCATCACTGGGGTGTCCTTTCGCTCTTTGATATTAGTACCTCAAGTGGATATAGATGCCTTTTTATAATGTGCGTATGTGTGTGTGTGGGGGGGGGGGGGATGGAGGAGGAGGCGGTGGAAGTGAGTAGACGGGTGAGCGGGCTAAGAGTTGTTCTGTTAAGGAAAAGGGCAAACTCAGTTTTTGTATGTCCACTAGCATTACAAACAGGTCTCTCCTCCAATGAATGGTCAACAGCGCAATAAAACCAGGAACCCCAATTCTGCGCGGGGGCACGGCCCAAAAAATCAAATTCCTATCAACGGTATTTTAACGACTCCGTCCGACCAGTGTCGTGTAGGTGGATTTCGTGAACTCCATAGAACCGCCGATTCAACACAGACTTTACGACCTCGGGGAATTCATTGGCAAGGCCTTTGGACTGGGACGTCAAACGTTTACCGAACTGGCTTTTGCTGGCTTCTGCGCTCCCATTCACGCGAATCCGGCGTACAGAATGTTTTCACCAGTTCACCCTTCAACAGATCTTTTCAAGCTCACGCCAAAGCCTTCAGAGACGGATGGTTAAAATGGGAGGAGAGTTTGGAAAGGCGGAGGAGATGGGGGTAGGGTGTTGGGGGGGGGGGAGGTAAATGGGGGGTGGGGGGGGGGGGGTAAATACTGCTTCGCCTCCGTCGTTCCTTTCATCTTGTCGTCTGTTCCCAGTGTTTAGAACAGGACGCAAGTAAAACGTTCCCTTCGTGTATGACAAGACCAGATCATGTTTCGTTTTATCTAGATAGGTGAGCACTTGGCGATGCACTGTTATTAACTGTGACATTTCTAAAGTCGCTTTTCAAACCCCGTTTCAAACTAGATCCTCAAAAAAAAAAAAAAAAAATGCAGTAACAGAAAATACTCTTGAATAGAAGCAGAGTGACGCAGCTATAGTGATGACTAACTACTCCTTCCTTCAAGGTTTATTCTTTTTCCATGATGCGCTCTTTTGAAAAAAAATGCAATGAAACTAAATGAAAACTTGGGGCGTTGGCGCAGTGTAAAAGAGAAAAGTTTTGTGTCCAGCTTCCTGGTTTCAAGTAGGGTTTCAGATAATATGAACCGTGATGAATAGCACACACACACACACACACACACACACACACACACACACACACACGCCGAGTAGATATATCGTCATCTGGCAAAAAGAGCTAAGCGCAAAGGATCTGATATACGCTTTAGCTTTTCTCCCCCCACCAAATGACAGGAGAGTTCTTGACCACACAATAGCAACCGCCACGAAAGGTCCCGCCCCTCCTACAAAAGAAAGCGGACCGAATTCACCACTGGCGTTTGGCACCACGATCGATATTAGCCCCCACCTCCCTCCCTCCCTCCCTTCTTCCTTCCCCTGTCTCCCAGCCAGCCTCCATTCTCTCTTCAGCTCAAGACAACAGAACACTTTACCGTGCGGACCGGGCGCACCGGAGTCCTGGGGCAGTGGAACAATAGAGTGTAGGGAGATGAGCCCTACCTGATGAAGTCCCTTAACATTCTCGCACCGGCTGGCATCCAGCGACACCTCGACAACCCTTGCCAGACCTCTTCCCCCCTCACCTGCCTCGACCTCCCCCCCTGGCCCCTGGCCTTCCCGACAATGGGGAACCAATCGACCAGCACGACTCTGCCAATACAAGTCGCTTCCTCCAGCCCCTCCCCTTCCAGGCACCGTTGATCGACCTGACTGGTGCGGGGAGCGCGAGCTGCACGTGCCAGTCTGTAGAGAGCGCTGCCCCCCCCCCCCCCTCCCACCTTTACAGCTTCGCTTCTGAGTGTCGGCAAGCCAGTTCATGCAATGACGGGGAGGCCAGCCGACCTTAGCCACTGCAATCACCCCTAGCAGCGACAGGGACGTTAAACCACAACGAAATAAGACGATCTTAGCCAGGAAGTTGGTTAAGTTGGCTGTTGTGTTTCTCTGACATTCCTGGGCTTTACATACTCGAAATTTAACTTGGGAGAGATCATGATCGGGACTACAATCAATAAGGATGAACTTGAATTTAAAATGAATACATGTATTCCCAACATAATGGCACTCTCTGGTAATATTCGTAGGGGTTTAAATTCCAACGGGGAAACCACTAATTGAAATAAAGGAACATGCACACGTTAACATCCATCCCATCAACCAACCACAAAAATCCAATCAACCAACCACAAAATTACACGCAGCCAGTATCTTCCTGACACACGTCCTCGAGGTGGCAGCACCGCTTTTATTTGTTTTTGGTGTCTGTGCAGCTCACACGATCAACGAAACCTGATCAGGGGGTTCCTCAGACCTTGCCGTTCGTTAATTATGCTTGTCAGGTCGAACGCAACGCCATGCACGTCTTCCTCCTCTCCTCCCCAGCCATCGTCATTTGATCATTACGAGCTGATACGAGATAAGCAGATGTCACGGCTGCGTGTGACAGGACACATTATTTTCCTGACAGCTTTTCCTACCGTCTGAACTTGCGGGAACGGTTCTAGCCAGATGACACAAGCGCGGGACGGAGGAAACTACAACGCAGCAGTGTCACTGGACGCGCGAATCCCACGCACACAATGCTTCTGTAATCAACAGAAACTAAATCCTTCGGTAGAAAAGAATGGCTGAGGTTGCCCCCGGCTTGTTATTGACGGACCTGAATTAACGCCGGGCTCGTAAGGCGTTGACAAGAGCCTCGCCAACTGCCCCAGCTACTGACAGTCAGGAGATTGCATTTTTAGCTTGTGTTTCATCTGTCTGTGTTCCGAATACAGTATTCATGCAACCAAGTTTCTGCATTACCCGGGGAGCCAACAGAGCCGATTGCCAATGACCTGGTCGGGTAGTGAGCTTGACTGACCTCGGATGGGTGTTGAGGGGGGGGGGGGGGAGGGGTTGAGGTGGGGATGCTGAGTGTTTGAACTGGCGTTTACCTCGTTGCTCCATATTTATCATCCGCGTTCGGTGGAAACGCACATTAAACTCCCGAACAAACAACAAACTCTGCATTACCTATGTTTGACCGAAAACCAAACAAAACGACAAAACCTAAATATCTCCGATTTTAGATTTTTTTCCAAGAAAAGCGTAGATGGTACATGGCACGACATGGTTCCGATGGAATATCAGTTCAGGCACAGCGTACGTACGTTTCCATTTCCTTTTTTTTTTTTTTTTTTCTTTTCAAACATAAAGTTCACCCTACCCTTTCGCATACGCAAACGTAAACAAACATAGTGGCAGATTCCGGGGTCCTCAAATAAAACCGGTCATCGCAGAAAACAAATTCCAGACAAGAACATCAGCGCAGGTCGCTGGTCTTCAAGAGGCCCGGCCCACAAAAGACTGATGGTGGAGTGGCCTCCCTTTGTGTCCGTGACACGCTGCTAGGTAAACTCCCTTGTCCCGCGCTTCGATCCCCGCCAATCGCACGACATCCTCATCGACCCGCACGTGTAGCCCGCGGCAAGGGAGCTAATCATGCGTGCTGAAGGCCCAGGCTGTGCCGTGTCCTACGGACATCCGCTGCCGTCACAGATGCAAAGCACAAAGCTTCCGGGTGGAATTCTGAGAGAGATTTTTTGTCAAGTTTTTTAATGGAGCAAAACAGCCATGTCTCGATCCGAAGATGCCCAGAACACAATCATGTCCGACCCGGCTCCTAAACCCAGAGGATCCAGGGAGCACAGCATCATTTTTTTTTTACTACTGTTATTATCCCTTTCGGGAAATTCGGGCTGCTTCCCCCGAGGGAAGCGCGTCGCCGCGGTGCAGCGCCACCCAATACCTATCCCATATTTTTTTTTTACAATTTTGCTGGGGGAGGAAAGCCGGATAACCCGGAGAGAAACCCCCGATGAGCAGCCCGGCAGCTAGGAAAAAACGGTATCACATATCACAAGCTCGACCTGGGCTCGAACCCACGCTTCATCGCCATGACATTGGTGACGGCCGTTCAGTAGCGCAGCGGCTAAATCCCACGCGCTACCTATTAGACCACCGCTCACCCCAGACCACCGCTCACCCACTAACGCCAGGGTGACAACATTTGGCCAACTCTGCCAGGCTGGCAGTACAGAAACTGAGAGCAGTGGGATGGTGTACGAAAACAAGAAACGTGCCTGTCGGAACGTGTTTCGAGGTTTAGCGTGTTCTCACCACCGCCAGTCATTTAATAAAAAAAAAACAAAAATAAATAAATAAATAAAAGGGGGGGTGGGGGTGGTGGTGAGCGGCAGCTCAGTAGGTTTGTCCGCTGGTCTCGCAAACCCACGTGGTGAATGCGACACGGGATGGGCCCGAATACGTAGATATCCAGATGGTACGAGCATACCTCGGTACTTCCTGGAGTTACGTAGATCTAGTTCTCTGAGTAGACTTTGGCTAAAAAATAAAATAAAATAAATAAATAAAAATTAATTTTAAAAGTGCCGACGCCTAAGAGTGCTCGATCGTTATGTCTGGTTGTGTGAACTGGGACGTTCGCCTGATGTCTGTAGGACGTGCCTATCGATGACCCTGGCCGTGAACATCCTATCCCCTCTCCCGCGGCGGCCTTCTCTCCCTTCCCGTCTCAGCTTCCCGCTCTTACCTCCCTTGCTACTCGATTGTTCGCCCTTGTGCACCCCTGCCGCGCGCTTCGTTTAATGCTGGCCATTGTGTGGGCTTGTTCGACATCGAAATCATTTTTACGGCGATTTCGTCCCGTCCGTGAGTAGCGACACAATGCTTGGCAACACAAAACAATCCGGCCCGCCATCGACATTTACCCAGGTGCATGTCGGGATTTTGTCGTCACATGACAAAACACCGAGCAGCGTTGAGGTTTGAATGGCAACGAACATTTTTCGCTGGAAGAGATAAGAGCAAGACTGAAACACTTAAGCGGGGTTGTTGTTTTTGTTTTGTGTTTTGTTTTGGGGTTGTTGTTTTTTTTGTCTGAGACAGGATGGTCGGGGAAAAAATTTCTGAAGGATTCGATAAGGATCACGATGTGAACAGGTACGTAGCGAAAAAAAAAGAAAAAAAGTTACAACTGAAATCCCTCTTGTTATTCCCGCTCGACCATAGTTACCTAGTCGGCCAGTGACGGCTCTAAGAAGGAGAGGGTGTTTGGGTGGGTGTCTGGGAGTTTAACGTCCTCTTCCACCGCGTATGGGTGATATCAAAGACTGACGGGGCAACGAGAAAAAGGGCAGCACAAATATTTCGCCCCAGCCGGGATTCGAATTCACGACCCGAGCCCTGAAAGTCCGACGCTCTACCATTCGGCTATCCCGGCTTCCCCTCTAAGAAGGAAAAGACTAGAAGCATAAAGAAAATGGAAAACAAAAATGAGCGAACAAATCAACAAACATGAACCACTCGAGTATGTGATGGAGCTGGTGGATGTTTGGGGGATTAACGTCCTTTTTCCACGGAACAACAAGGAAAAAGCCAAAACACATATCTGGCTCCCAGCCGAGATTCGAACTTACGGCCCATGCAAGAAAAGTCCATCGCTCTTCAATTCCACTATCCTAGAGTATAGTATTTATTTGTATCTTTGTGTGGGGGCTGGGCGCGGGATGTCGTGGACTGGCTGGAATGGATACAATCTATCTCTCTCTCTCTCTCTCTCTCTCTCTCTCTTGGAAGTATGTAAATTGTGTTTTTCTCTTTCCTTTCTTTGTTTGAATTTTTTTTTTTTTTTTTCTTTTTTGCTTTGTTTGAACGTAGATGTAGCCTCTTATTCCGTAGCGTTTTGGCTTATATATTTGGTTGTTTGCTTGGTGACTGTCCTTTGTTTGTTTGTTTGTTTGGGTCACTTGAATTTTTTCCTGTCTTTCTTTCTTTATTTCTTTCTTTCTTTCTTTTGTAATTTAGAGTAGCAACGGCAAGTTTGGAAATGGTAACTGTACCAATAGCTTTACCGTTGATAAATAAAGGATCATTGTCATTGTCATTGTCATTGTGTCTCTCTCTCTCTCTCTCTCTCTCTCTCTCTCTCTCTCTCAACACAAACAATATAAACATCTATGCAATATCACTGGATAAGAAGCCGTTGATGTGCCCAATAAAAATATTTCATCACATGAGGCAATGATCCAATTTGTTCCCATTACAGGAGGACATACAGTTCCAAACCGTACCAGCACGTGTGTCCCACCGACTAAACACCTCCAGATACACATCATACAGCTGGACAATGACCGTTATACAACGCGCTATTTATACCCAGCTCTCCCTTCTCGCAGCTTCTCGCCAAAACAAGACGCTAATCTCGTCATCATTAAGCAATTTTCCCCAGCCACAAACATTTCTAGCACCTCCAGATATGTATCTGCATTACACAGTCGGACGATGCATATTCAGTGTACAACGCGACAGTATTATACCCCGTGCCAACTTCTCGCAGTGTCTCGCCAAACACGGCGCTCATCTCGTCCTCATTAACCGAAACCATCAGCTTCAAGCATTTCTAACATTCCAGCTCCAGTGGTGTCAATTGCAAAGAGAAGTAAACAAGCCTGGTAATGACAGAAAATTGTTCACACCGTAGGATCCCTCCACACACACACGCAGGCAGAAAAAAGATAAAGAGGGTGTTAAATTGTGACGTCAGCTACATAAATCTCCAGTTCACCGCGAAACAGAAACGGTACTTTAATCCTATCATTACAGTTTATCTCTCTGATAACGTGACGGTTAAAAAATGCCAACGCACTTACCTGCTATCAACAAAATCCCTATGTTGTGGGTGTAATGAGACTAAGTGACGAGGCAAGGATTTAAAAAAAGGGGGGGAGGGGGGAAGGGGGGGGGGGTCAGCTAGAACAGTACAAAGCAGGTAAGAGGGCGAAGTGGGAAGGGGTCGGGTGAACGGGTGAACAATTATACTTAAGAAGATCAGTTACTGGAATCCAGACCTTACTGCAGAAAACGAACCCCGGCAATGCGCCTTGTGTGTGTGTGTGTGTGTGTGTGTGTGTGTGTGTGTGTGTGTGTGTGTGTGTGTGTGTGTGTGTGTGTGTGTTTTCTATTTTTCTTTTATATACGCGGGTGGAGATGGTGTTCACCCCGATCTGATCTTTACAACAGCCAAATAAAAAAATAAAAAAAACGCAACCATGACGCAAAATATCACGAGGTAAGAACAGGAAAATAAGTTTCAGATTATGAAGCAAAGCTTCAAAAACGCAAGAGAGAGAGAGAGAGAGAGAGAGAGAGAGAGAGAGAGAGAGAGAGAGAGCATTACACACAAAAACAAATGGTGACGATGTCCAGCATCCAGTTCAATTAAACGATCTGTCCGAGAGACTTGATAATAATAATATCCTCACACACAAAAAAAATAAAATTCGTTATAAAAATGTCTCTGGTAATATTTCTTTCTTTGGAGCGGTTGTTAGTATCCCTGCAGCATCACGTGTCTGTGCCACGGTCTGTATCTGTGTCGTTGACAGGTAAGACCAGTCACGCCTCACTGATTTTACGCCCTCTTCATGGTGTAATGGTGTTCAGAAACTCGTAAAAATCTCAGCAGGAGATTGTTTTTGCTTCTTTCTCATTGATTTTTATCTCACAGTTACATTCCCCTCACTCTAAAACGAACCTCTGTTTCACGGACGTGTATTTCCCTCCAGCAAGATACTGCCCTGTGTGTTTGTTTCAGTGGTCGTGGGTTGTCGACTGGTGATCAAGACGGGGAAATTGGACAGTTTGATTTTATCGATGCTGCTAACTTCCTTTTGATTAATCAGGTATGCTGCTTCGGTGTTTGTTTGTTTGTTTGTTTGTTTTTTTTTCGGGGTTGCCTATTGCGAAGTTAGTTTTAAACGCTGTAGTATTATTTAGATTTTGAGACTCATTGAGTGAAGAATTTTCAAAATCACCATTTCAAAAGATATCCCAACACGACCAACTGCCCCCCCCCCTTTTTTTGTTTGTTTGTTTGTTTTGTTTTGTTTGGTAAATACGTGATGCATGCACCGATCCCTTCTAAACTCTCACTCTGCTTTCGAAGTAACTGATTTACAGCTTTATGTCAAAGCAGGTTGCCAAAATAAACCAGCAAAACACACACATAGACACCGATGTCCTATGGCTGCCTGGACTGGTGGTCAAGGCAACAGGTACTGGAACTGCACCTAAACGCGACCTTTCCTCCCCCCAATGTCTTCTGCCTGACCCCCCCCCCCCCCTCCTCGCTCTTATGCAGGTCGGAGCACAGGGGCAACAAGTTGGTTCAAGACAGAAGGGCGACCATTGTCCCAAGGACTTGCTACTGCCCATCAAACCACGCTCACCACAAAAGGCTGCGACTTGTGGAGAACGCCTTCAAGCGATAGACACTAAAAGCTACGCCTCGCCACTACGGCCTTGCGGCTACTCCTAAAGAACGGCGTGGGTGAAAATGGCTTGGTGGCAATGGGTGTTCAAGTTGGGTGACGGGCTGAGTGTCCAGATCGGAGCTTTCCCAGGATGACAAATTTTCCCAGATCGGTCCGGACCTGTTTGACGAAGCGTTGCTAAATGTTGCCGGGCCCTTTGGAATTGTCCGTGACTAAAGAGGCTGTTGCGTTTGTATTGAGGGAACTTGTCACCTTCCTTGTCATGGATTTGGGTGGGTTTTTTTTTTCTTCTTTCGCCTGGGGCGCGAGTATCTTGCTCAAGGCAGAAGCAGTTTCGCAACACACAATTAAGGAGACAAGCACACGTGACAGACTTCAAAATGAACGATTTGTAAGCGATATAAAGCAGCTTCTTTAAGCTTGAACGGTTAAATTAAATAGGGGAAAAATAAAATGCCATGATACTTGAGGTTTGTGTAAATAAATAAATAAATATAGGCAGTGTCCCCCAATGCTTTAATGGCTTTCGGGTCGATACAGAAAGTGGTTGTACACTTTTTTTTTGTTTTTACCTTTAAACCGGTCTATTCTGGGTTCAGAATGGGTGTTCTCTACACTGTCCTCTCAAAAGCACAGCACCGGAAGAGGCCTTGTCGGCCTAGAGCTGCTTTGGAAAAACGTCCCTTGCTGTCCGAATGAATTATTGACAAGAGACAAAACTGAAGTCTAAATGACAAGACAAGCGGTTATCGAACCGAACCGGCGGCCCTGCACCACACAAGCCACGCCACAGTATAAAACAACCCACGGAGAAGTCTCAACATTTTCTAACACTGAAAACAATTCTGCCGGGAAAGAAAGAAAAACAAAGAAACGAACAAAGAAGGGAGGGAAGATAAAAGGAAAGAAAGGAAGGCAGAAAAAATAGACTCAGCTCTCTCTCTCTCTCTCTCTCTCTCTCTCTCTCTCTTCCAACACTAGATAACATAACTATCCTACCCTCTTTCCAAAAGAAAAAAAATGCTGTTGTGTTGGGAATGGTAAAATTTCTAGATGGGCTCAAAAAGGCACTGCTGCTCAGTGCAGTGATTTGCTTGTCATTCTCAGAGACTAGCTGCTCCTTACCGGCACACGCATGTGTGTACATGTGTTAATCTGTTTATCAAAAACGGAGACTGAACAATCACTCAGACACTGTTTCCGTCATACCAGATCGCCAATGTGTGATTATTTGCTGATCACACCTGACCGTGTGTGAGTGTATGTAACAATTTGCTGATCATACCTGACCGTGTGTGAATGAGTGTAACAATTTGCTCACCACACCTGACCGTGCGTGAATGTGTGTATAACAATTTGCTGATCATACCTGACCGTGTGTGAATGGATGAAACATTTTGTTTATCATACCTGACGGTGTTTGAGTGTGTGTAACAATCTGTTCACCACACCTGACCGTGTCGTGAACTGATGTGTGCAACTATTTGCTCATTAGACCTGATTTTTTTTTAATTTGTGTACATGTGATTACAACAATTTACTCGTCATACCTGCTGCCGGTACCCACTGCCAAGAATGAGCGTCCAGTCCTTCCATGGTCAGCGCCATGCTAGGGAGTAGTAGGATGATCTGATGACAGCTCACTCACTTCCTTCGCTTAGTACTCCAGTCGGTAAGTAATCAACAAAGACCCACTCTCGCTGTCCACGCGGAACTCAGCGAAGTACACGATCCACACTCTACTGACTCAACACTCGGGGATGTCTTCGTATGGTGGTTGTTGATGACGCGTAGGTAAACGATTCACTAGGCTCTCGATCACTCGCACGCCCGGGCCTGCGTGTAACGTGTGTACAGGTATGATCAGCTGGGACTGATACACTTCCCGTCCGAAACTCTCTCTCTCTCTCTCCAGCTGAAGGCTCAACCTCGCGGTCACAATAAACAAACAAACGGCCACTACTGACTGACACGGTAATCTTTCAGAAGTTGTCTTCCACGGTAGCTCCGGCGTACTGGCTCAGTCGCACCCTCCTTCAAGTCTTCACAAATCAAGCGTGGCTCATGTCTTCTCGCGCCGTGCACCTCCTACTTGTTGTCCTCGCGCCTCCGTGCACACAAACTGTCCCGCGATGGAATTTCAATCATCTCACTTGACTGACACGCTCGACTGGACTTAGGGGCATCGACTGACGACACGCTCGCGCGCACGCACGTACTCTGTGGCTGGCGGGGCCGTGAGTCGGTGTGTGACGGAGTGAGTGGCCACCGAGAGGGACAAGCCAAGCGAAGCCGTCTGGTCTAGCCGAGCGCGACCACGTGAGGAGGGGAGGGGTGGCCGGAGGGGAGGAAGGGGGTGTCAATCAGGGGAGGGGTGGGGAAGGTTGAGGGTCGACGGTAGGTGAGGGATGAGCAATATGATTGGGTGTAGGTGTACCCCCCCCCCTCACACCCCACTCCACTCCACCCGCCCCATCCCATCAACACACGGATACAAGCTTGTTTTGAGTAAGTAGGTAAACGATATTTCGGGGAAGGCGTGTCGAAAGCACGACTGTGTGTTTACAGTACACGTGATACAATTTGCAAAGAAAAAAATACACTGCACTGCGGATCTGCACCAACATAAATCCACCTCTGTTTTGCATCTTTCCCATAAACTATCGAAACATCGCCTCCAACACCCGGCCCCCCACCCCCACCCCACCCCCAGGCCGTTGCCCTCTCCACCCCACGCCCATTCCCACCCCACACCGCCCCACCAACAGTTCATGCTGGGAATCGGTGGTTTTGTGTGTGTGTGTGTGTTGTTGTTTTTTTTGTTTGTTTTTTTGTTGTTGTTGTTTTTTTTTTTTTTTTTTTTGGGGGGGGTGTTCGTTGTTGTTTGTTTGTGTGTGTGTGTGTGTGTGTGTGTGTGTGTGTGTGTGTGTGTGTGTGTGTGTGTGTGTGTTTATTTGTTTGTTTGTTGTTGTTTTGTGGGTTTTTTTGTGGAGGTTGTTGTTGTTGTTTTGTGGGTTTTTTGTGGAGGGGGTGGGGGGGTGTGATTGTTTATTTGTTCTGTAATCCTGTTTTTCTTTACTTGGTTCTCAGCGTAGCATCATCTATTCGCATACGTTAACTCATATGCAAGGTATACGTGCTGTTTTCATGTGTATGTATTTTTTAATCGTTGCGATAGAACTGGGAATAAGATAAATCAAACCTGCTGAACTCAATTCTTTTCCTGCTTTTATTTTAACTATACTGCACCTCGAACGTAGGATTCTTAGGCTAATTTGCTTTCATCGTGCAATAATAATCACCACAATATTTCCCATGATTGGGCTTTCAAAAAATCTACAAACCCATTGTTACGTTGTCTGTCATTGATTTTTATCCTGCTGTAGCCGCTGGCAATTATTTATTCATATTTTGCTCTCAGTGACAAAGACAAATTCTGAAGCGGTGAAATGTTCTACGCCGGTTTTCGATCCAAACTATTTCGGCTGGTTTTTTTTTTGTGGGTTTTTTTTTTTTTTTTTTGTGTGTGTTTTTTTTTTTTTTTTTTTGTTGTTTTTGTTTTTTTCCCCTTCACCGTACGCTATGACGAAAGGCCTTGAAAATACCCTAACCGTTTCGAACTATTACAATTAATGATTTTTTTTTGTTCAGCCGTGCGCTGTCACGGCGAAGGCCTTCAAAACGTGCTATCCACTTCAAATTAATACAGATAAATGGTTATTTCTTTTTGTTGTTGTTGGTTTTGTTTGGTTTTTTTTTTTACCGTGCGCTAGCACGAACGGCCTTGAATAATTATATCCTAAACCAGATTTCAACTCGGAAAAACCGTTGTTAAAACCGTGAGTTATGACAAAAGGCCTTGAAAATCTCTTCAGTAACCACCCCAGACTATTACGAATTTTTTTTAATCGCGCCGAAGCCTTGAAAATGTGGTTCCCACTTCAAACTATTAGTATTAGATTTTTTTAAACCTTGCGCTACCATGAAAGGCCTTGAAAATGTCCCTGGCTAGATTTTCACACTACGCACATACATGTATCAGTTTAACGCGAGGCTTAAAGTTCTCCGTTCACTGCAGCAAACGACCCAAAACACCCTGAATAAAACAGACGAGGGAAATGCACACACACACAAAAAAAGCCTGAATAAAACTTGAAATCTTATGGCCATCAGCGAAAATATACCGTCGCCTTTCACATCACCGTACGGCGAGTTTGACAGAAGCATGGCAACTCAAGGAAACCGAATACCCCCCGGGGCCGCATTTTACATCGCGTGCGAAGATGGGAGATGGCAGGTAAAACTACCTTTACTGCTTTGCCGTTTTGGCTGTGGCTGTGCTGGAATCGAATACCCCTGTGTGGAGTTTCCACCCGCAATAAAGTCCGACTACAAAGATGAAATCGGGGATACGAGTAACGCGCCCGTTTCCAGATTTCTGGGCTTAATCGTGCTATTTCTGTGTTTACTGAGCCAGCTTATGTTTTGGAACAGTTTGGCCTGTGAGTGAGCCTGTGTGCTCGACATACTCTGTCTTAAGGCCTTTTCACACGGAGAATGCTTGCAGCGTACTCGCAAGCTCGCCGGGTAGATTTGCTGTGCACACGATACCAGCCTGCACTGGCGGACTGCGCTGCCGGCCTGGCGCTAGACAATGAGCACAGCGCGCGGGCGGCGATTGTTGCGCGCGGTAAGGGAGAAAAAAAAAGGACCTTGCTTTATTCACAGGCGTCGCGGCGGCGTCTCCGGGGAGTAGCCGCTACAAGCGGATTTAATTGGCCCTGAGGGCATTTTACAGCTGGTAGACCTGCAGAAACGCAACGTGTGACAACCATATTATTGACTGGTAGCGTTCTCAATGCGAGACTGCCGTGCATTGGCTTCTGCGAAACGGCAAAAATTCATATTCTCCTATTCGGGCGGCTGAGTGTTGCAACATAAGCAGCGACTTGCTACTGATTCGCTTCACGTAAAGTATTCTACTGGCTCATTGCCAGCCTGTGAGATGTTGTCACTGTGCGGGTGTGTCAGCGGTAAGATGCTTGGCACCACCAAACAAGCTGAGAGCGATCCGTGAACGCAAAAACTCTTAACATTTGGGCCTTTTAACAGAACACCGTCTTTTGCTTTGGAACAGTTCCGCTAATGAGTGCGCATGTCCGCTCGAAATCAGTAGTATATCGTAATGATATGTAGAGTTCTAAATGCAATACACTGCCGTCTGCCGGCTGCGCAAACGCGGATTCAAACGACCCAAAGCGCTTCTCCTCAACAGGTGACCGCAAGACTGTAACAGACGCCTTGCATTTCGTTTTTGCGTTGAACCTTCTGTTGGCTTCGTGCCAGCATGTCAGAAGCTGTAACTGTGCATGTTTCTGAGTGGTACGATATTAGACACCACCAGATCAGCTCAGAACAATTTGTGAGTCTAAAATTAATGTGTTGGCAGATGGGCCTTTTAACTCAGTTCCCGCCAAGGAAGGTTTAGTTTTAAACCTGGTTTTCTTCCGCTGGCCAGTTTAAACAAACAAGTATTCAGGCGGTGGCAAGAGGCCACGGAAGCCTATATACAGCCTCCACTTGTGAAAGCCGCGAAATAGTCTTTGTTGCTTGCGCGGCGTTAAGCCCTAACTAACTAACTAACTAACTAACTAACTCCGCCTGTGAACATTCACAACGTAGTACGGCGAATACTGTCACAGCATACAACATAATAATAACAATGAAAAGACAAGTAAGATTTTGGGGGTTCTGCACCAGCGGATTCACTAAAAAAAAACAACAACAAAAAAACCCATCAATTGTTGGGGAACAGGGACGGAGCGTTTGACGTTCGATGCTCTTGTCGTGAGTTCGAATCTTGCCTGGGAACCAAAAGAAAATTGTGGTGGCTTAATTTTTCCTCCTTGTCCTGTCTTATGGTATCATTGTTATGTGGCAGGAAGAGACTTTTAAACTCAGTTCCTTCCAAGTACGTTTGGGGTTTTGTGCATCAGTGGCCTCACACACACACACACACACACACACACACACACACACACACACACACACACACACACACACACACACAATCGTAATTAATTTATGTCTGCGTGGATTTAAATTTGACTTCGTGGAAGTGCTAGCTGTGGGAGCGAGCAGGACAGGAACCAGTGGCCAAGCAGATCCGGCTGAGGAACTGGGGCTGGACTGGACACACCCTCAGGAAGCCAGCATCCAGCACCACACGCCAAGCCCTGACAAGGAAGAGAGGCCGGCCCCGCAACAGCTGGAGGCGGGACACTGAGGCAGAGCTATATATTATAAGCAGGGGACCAACTGGACTGAAGTGGCAAGAGTAGCCCAGAACAGAGTGCGATGGGGAAGGGTCGTCGGTGGCCTATGCTCCACTTGGAGCCATGGGCCTAAGTAAGTAAGTCGTGGAAGTGCTGCACTTTGATTATACAGTACAACTTCTTTTGGGCGACCACTCCTCTGGCCAGATAAGAGTGGTCTTAAAAGAGAGGTGGCCACCCAAAAGAAGCTTCAGACAGTGAAGAAGTGCAACCCAGTATCATGGTAACATTGGTCTGCACATGCAGGTGGTCTCTCAAAGGGGTGGCCGCCCAAAAGAGGTTCTACTGTACATGTACTCGTGTTTGCTGCAGTGAGAGCCGCCAAGAAACCGTTCATCTTGCCTGATTTTCGCATACAGGACCAAACCCAAAAAAAGAGTTTAAAAAAAACAAAAAACTTGCGCGGTCCATATGTGGGATTTTGTTGTTGTTGTTGTTGTTGTTTTAAAAACAGTAATGTACGCCTGTAAATCCACACAAGATATATTTGCAGCCTGTCCAGCGTAAGTGGAGATGCACATGCAGTTTGGTTTCTCCGCCGCAAATGGACTGATAATGTGTGCACGGTTCAAAGAGCCAGCTGTGTGTATGTATGTCATTTGTGTCTGTGTTTCTGTGAAAACAGCAGTATTGTCTGACTAGCAGTCGTCTGTTTTCACGTTCTCGTCATTACCATAGTCGAGGTCGGGTAAACTATGCATTGAATTTGTGGTACGTATTTTGTATTACACGCACGGGCTTCACATAAAGAACATTCTACTGAACTCTTCCTGTGGTGTCGCTCTGGGCCAACGTGGAAATGGGTTTTTGTGTTTTGTTTTGTTTTGTTTTATTTTTCTTCTTCTCACCTAATGACGACCACACGGCACGGGACATGGCTGTCTGCTTTGTCCACATCAAACCACTTCTATGAGCATGCGGTAATTTCACCTTGCTGTTACATCTATCTAAACCCCCATCTTCCACGCGTTCTCAAAACTCCACACAAAAGGCAGATGGTCTGCTGGCCTAGTGGTTAAGGTATCCGACTTCGGGATCCTCTCTGCCTGGTTCGAGTCCCCAGTGCGCAGGAAGTTGTCTGTTTTTTTCCTATCGAAATCGAGTCAAAAATCACGCGCAGACTCGTTCACGGTGCCTGTCTCGCTCTCGTGTACACACACACGCACAACATCAAGTGTGCACGTTAAAACCCCCATTTCATACGGGAGGGGCCGCGGAGCGGAAAAACACCACGCGCTGTGCATGCAGAAAAAAAAAACTATTTTAAAACAAAAATGTATGGCGCCGTATTATGGCGACGCACTCCCCACAGGGGAAGCAACCCGAATTTTCCTTCCCTCGGTAAGAGGACTATACGAGGGGTGGGTGGGTGTTTAGGGGTTTAACGTCCTTTTCCACCACATAGGGTGATATCAAAGACGGGGCAACGATGAAAAAGCCAGCACAATATTTGGCCCCAGCCGGGATCGAACTCACGACCCGAGCATTAGAAGTCCAACGCTCTACCATTCGACCACCCCGGCTCCCCGGACTATACGAGACTAAGAAGACTCGTATATATGCCTACCTATGTCTAAAATATCATGGACCATCTTGACTGGGTTTTTTTTTTTTTTTCCAGACCCGAAACGTCTCTCTAGCAAGTGGTATACAGGAACCACATTTTTTGTCAACCTTCAGATAAGGACTACCTCAATGCCATTTAACAGAAATCTGACGCAAGTTCTTTTGTTGGGGGGTTTGTGTCGCACCTGCTGTGTTGGTACAGTGAAGCGCCCTATGACGGCCCTCTAGCACGGCAGGGCTGAAATTTCATTACGAGGCAGCTTAGCCATGAAATTCTAGACCAAAACTCCAAGGGAGGGAGGAGCTGTGAGTGGGAGGTTTAGTACGCAAGGGAAATACGTAGGAAGCCATCAGCCCCCTCACACACACACACACACACACACACACACACACACACACACACACACACACACACACACACACACACACACACACACACCAATCACCACCATCCAAGTCACTGGCCCACAAATAAGTACCGCCACAAAACCCACGGCAAAAGAAAAGAAAAACAAAACTGCCTACGGGTATATATAGTGTCATGACAAAGCACTTAGAAGGCTGAGTGTTGGCTTACTAGTACGTACAAACTCGTCTGTTCCCACGAAAGAGAGGAGGGTGAGGGGGTGAGGGGGTGGGGAGGTATTGCTGGGGTGTTACTGTTTCGCAGCTGAAGAACAACAGGCGAGAACCTGAAGGACAAAGTTTTCAAACTGACTGGGGTGACGGGAGCTAGGGGGTGGTCAGTGTTTCTCAGCTCAAGAACAGAAGGCGAGCAAGTCACCGGGAAAGTGTCGAATCTACCAGCGGAGAGAGAAAGCTGCCCCCCACCCCCACCCCCTCCCCCCAGGGCTAAAAGTCGTCACCCAGTTGACACCTAGCATAGGTGACGTCAAGTCCAGGTGGCCAGACAAAATAATGGTATAACAGCTTCAAAACAAGTATGTTGACACATTAAGAAATGAAAGCAAGTCAGCAGTTTTCAAGTGATTGCGTGAAAGGTCTAAGTGATGATTTGTGGCCAGTGAGGAGGAGGGCATGAGGGGTACAGCGACCAGGGTATTTTGGTAGCTATTCCTGCCCATCGCGAGGTCAAAACCAGTGTAATGAGTTGAAGACGTTGTACTCGATAACTATACATCTAGTCAGGAACCATCTAACACAACCATTTCCGTGTGGACGAGTTCTTCAAGTTTCTGTTAAGTGAACAAAAGCTCCAACCATGTCTTGAGTGGGTGGGTGTTTGGGTGTTTAACGTCCTTTTCCACCACGTGTGGGTGATACATGTATTAAAGACGGGGAAACGAGAAAAAAAAAAAAGGCCAGTACAAATATTTGGCCCCAGCCGGGATTCGAACTCACGACCCGAGCACGACCCGAGCATTGAAAATCCAACGATCTACCATTCGGCTATCCCAGCTCCCCAACCATGTCTTGATTATCAATCAATCAATCAATCAACGGCCCTGTCTTTGTTTGAATAAACCACGAAACAAAATCGAAGTCAACGAATATTTCCTTCTGTCCTTGAATTAGCTCGTAACTATGCCGACGTTGTTAGTCCTTGGCGCTATTGTAAAACCCGCATAAGATTAATTACGTTATACTGAACGTGGTCTACATACTATAGCGTTCAATATTCCGCTGTTTGGGGTTTTGTTGTTGTTTTTTTTTGTGTGTGTTTGTTTTTTTTGTGGGTTTTTGTCGTTGTTGTTGTTTTGTTTTTGTTTGTTTGTTTTGTTTTATGTTGTTTTTTCTGGGGGGTGGGGGTGGGGCTGGTGGTGTCTGTATGTGCTGTTGTGTTTGTGGGATTGTTTCCAGGAAAGACTACTCTAACAGAATAATTATCCAAAGTTTGGACGCGGCGGTTTCTTCCAGATTTTCGCACATGAACAAGATTTTAGTGTGTGGTGGTTTAGCATCGGAATTTCTATATCGGGATTAATAACGTGTTTTTTTTTTATATATAAATAATGTGAAGATTCAAGAAAGCCAGGAAGCCACGTAAAGCTGGACACGAAGACTATAAGACGTGACAGTGTGCCGGCATAAGTTTGACATGCAAGGTCGCACATGAGGGTTGTTTCCAGCACAGAACATTCCCACAGACCGTCAACAATTCGAGCATCGCGGTTTGTCCCAGATTTTATCACACATATATTATATGACGGTGGATTTTAGAATGCTGGAGCGCCAGAGAAACGGAGAAACGCAAGGGGGGGAACGTATGACAGGTAAGGTCGCATATATAACCCATAATGTCAGCGGTCGTCAAGCCCCGAAAGGCAGGGGGGAAAGCGTGCAAACCCATTAAACTCCGGCGTAAATACTCCGTCCCACGGATGGCTGCATACAACCAGCCGGCCACGCTAGACTACACGTTGACCCTTACTCTACGGTCAACGTAGGGAGGTCAGGCGGGGATGGAAATATGGCACCTGACAATAACATTAACAGAGGTCGAATGCCCCCCCCCCCTCTCTCTCTCTCTCTCTCTGCTTCTCTCTCTCTGTGTGTGTGTGTGTGTGTGTGTGTGTGTGTGTGTGTGTGTGTGTGTGTGTGTGTGTGAGAGAGAGAGAGAGAGAGAGAGAGAGAGAGAGAGAGAGAGAGAGAAAAATAATTTTTCTTTTTGCTTTTACTGTCTTTTGATTTGATGTTGGTGTAATTTAGCAAGGACAGACTGTTAGGTTCTCGCAAACCTGTATCTCAGTCCTTTCTTATCAACCGACATTATCATTTTTTTTAATACTCCATTTTCAAGGTCAAGCTGGTTGTTTGTTTTACTCATACTACACAGTGCCGGAATGACTGGAGTAGTAGCAGGACAGTTTGTCAGCCGCACAGGCAGCTACACCTAACAACTCTATCCTTAAAAACAAAACCTGTTCATCATCACCATCCTTTGTGCGAATACAGCATACGAGCGGACAGTTTTGTGAAGACTGAAATGTTCTGTAATTTGCATCGACATAGTTTCTTCCAACGATGTGTATCCTCTATGTGCGTGTGTATGTGGGAGGGGGAAGGGGAGTTGGGGAGGGGAAGGGGTGGCTCTGCTGTGTCACGTTTCAAACTGGTACAATGACAAAATGTTGATTTATTCTGTTTTGCAATGCTTATGGCATTATGGCGCATGCACGGCACTCCTGCTTTTAAAAGGACGAGCAAGTTGAAAGTGAGCGGGGGGGGGGGGGGGGGGGGGAGTCGTGTTTGTCAGACATTGGCTGCACCTGCCTGCAGATCACCAATCCTTGGCAGAGAGAGTGCATCCGTATTCGAGAAAAGATCGATGTGACCTAGGGGAAAATACTGACTCCAAGAGCAGAGAATTAGGACCACCCCCACAGTTGTATAAGATTACAGGCAATGTCATCTGTTAATCAGAAAGTCCGGTAGCGATCACATGATAGTGGGTTCCGTTTCCATTTGCAAGAGGTACAATGTTTTGCTGGATTTTGAGCTAACCAGGTGCGAGCCAGGCTGAAAGTTTGTAGGGGGTAGGAGTGGGAGAGTGGTGTTGGGGAAGGGGGTTGGGGAGGTGTGTGTGTGTGTGTGTGTGTGTGTGTCTGTGTGTGTGTCTGTATGTGTGTCTGTGTGTCTGTGTGCGTGTGTGTGTGTGTGTGGGAGGGGGGGGGGGGGGGGGCAAAATGTTCCTTTCGAACCTCGTACTCTGCGAATCAGTGACGTAACGCTCCATTTGGACAAATCTTTTTTTTTTCTAATAATAAACACTTGCAATCCCCGACTTTAAAGAAGTAAGCCGTTTAACACACACACACACACACACACACACACACACACGCGCGCGCGCGCGCGCGCGCGCGCGCGCGCGCGACCTACGGACGTTTTCCTGGTCAGTGGGGTGCCGCCGACACTCGGCTAAAAATAGAACATTATCACCCCTCAAGCTTACGCTCTTTTTCGCCCAATTGCCTTCCCCATCCCCCCCCCCCCCCCCCCCCCCCCCCCCCCCCCCCCCCCCCCCCCCCGGGACCCAGATATTGGCCTGTGATGTCATGTCCCAGCATATCGAACAGTTTCAAGACCACGAGTTTCGAGAATTCGACAGACGCGGTCCTTCAACGTTGCTGCATGTTATGCGCGAATATCGCTGTTTTAAAAGCTCAGTGTAACTGCGCGATGAAACAGATGTCATGCGAACAAGATGACATACACTGATATACACCGGGAGACACTATAGGGACGGTGGTGGCTATTATGGAGGGAACTCGTACAGGTCTATTTTTAGACGGACGTCACCTGAGGTCACGGGATTCCGGAAACGCCCGATAGCGCGTTCAAACCCTAACCAAACCCTAACCCTAACCGTCTAAAAAATAGACCTGTACGAGTTCCCTCCATAATAGCCTCCCCCTAACGGCCCTACAGGACAGACGCTTGTCAAAGGGCGTGTACTCTGTGTGAATTATGATAACCATCTATATTCAGGCCTCATTTGCATAAAATTGTAAACATATAAATTCTCAGTCACTCAGTCATGCGGGCAACAGTTTCGTCCTTTCAGACGAATTCTGTTTACAGTATATGGCAATACACTAGCTTCTGCAAGAAATTGTGTGTGTGTGTGTGTGTGTGTGTGTGTGTGTGTGTGTGTGTGTGTGTGTGTGTGTGTGTGTGTGTGTGTGTGTTTTCATATAATGATGTAAAAATCTGCTTCCCCTGATGAAGGACCCGCTGAGTACCCGAAAATGTGGGTAGCCTCTTTTCTGTAAATTGTTCACTAATACATGTAATAAGTTAATTAACTGGTTCATCAGAAGTTTATTATTTTAATCTTTATATGTGGATTTCCCTATTTTGTAAACTTTTATGTGGATGTGCGGTGCCAGCAAGACTTTTTCAGTTTTCAAAAAGTTAGTATACATATCAAATGTTGGTTTGTGAATGACAAATTACATGACATTTTTATATACACAAGTTCTTTATATTCTCCTGCTCTATCTCTCTCTGTCTCTCCCTCTCCGTCCTTTACTTGGTACCTGTACCGTGATGCAATCCTGTCTATTACACAGACCATGTCTATCTACTTGATCTGTATCCTTTTTCATGTATCTTTTTTTGCGGACATACACGTATGTGGATGCAACCGCTTATACATAGTCCGTAAAGTATCGTTACACTGTTGTATACCCGGCCATACAAACCAGTATACATGTATACAAAACAATACAAACGAAAAGACACCCCCACCCCCCACCCCCTGCCCAAAAACAACAACAAAACCAACAAACAAAAACACACGTGACAAACCAACACACACACACACACACACACACACACACAGCCACACGCACGCACGCACGCACACACACACACACACACACACACACACACACACAACCTGTATCTACACAGGCTAAAAGAGACGAGTCCCGCGCTGCACTGCCACAACCCCCGTCTAGCTATGAACCGTGTGTCAGTTGTACCGCAGGGTTGTTCTTATAACACTCCAAAACACATCAAGCTGAACCGCCCGCAATAGCAAGAGTTGTGAATGTAGCGACAAATGTAAACACGAGGCACGGGCGACACCACTCAAACACACACGCACACTCACTCTATCACTCACTCACTCACATTCACACTCCACCACACATTTATACTACGCACAATCGGCCGCAGGCGAGGCAAGTTTTCGAAAACTTCTGCAACTTTTCTCGAACTACGTAATCGGGGTACCCGTGTCCGGAATTCCGGGTAGGTTCGACAGTAAAAAAAAAACCGTGCAAGCTGTAAAGTTGTGGGTGCGGGATCACCATTCTATTTACAGCGCGGGACTGTTACACCTGTCAGTCAGTGTTGCATAGTTTCTAGTACAGTAGCGGGGTTGGAGCAGCCACCTGTAGCTAGCGCGGAACGCAATCTAAAACACGGACTCAGTGAAGCGAGAGACAGGTAGCCGATTGAGCGACACAGGTGGGTGGGTGTGTATGTGTCAGTGTGTGTGTGTGTATGAACCGTGATGACACACGGGCCTAGTGACATTGCAAGGCATGAGTGAGCAAGAGAGGAATGGCCTTACCTGAACTGGGCTGCGGCGGAGCAAGATCCTCCATGGCTGACTTGTTCTGCCCTCCTACGAGTGTGACGGTGGCGGCGTGCAACAACTCCATGCCTCGCTGACTACACTCTACAACACACACGCAGGTCTCGCTCGCTAACCCGCGACAAACTCGCCCCGGCCCCGGCCCCTGCTCTTCTCCGCTCTTGGTTGGCTGATCACGGTCAAGGTGCGCGATCTGATTGGCTGCTGGAAAGCTTCCGGTAGGTCACCGACTGTCGTCTGTTGCACCTGTATTGTGCGTTACGACGCCGATGGTGTTGTTATCCTGTTGATTTGCTTTGGAGGAAAGTTGCCAACGAGTGATCAGCAGGGTAGTTTCTTCTTCCACACAAATGTTGATTGTAGGAACAAACTGCGCCCTCTTCAGTGATTGACTTCTCGTTAGCTGGCTAACAAGACTGACTGACTCTCTTCACGCTTTCCGCCTGTCAGCGATGCGGTGTTTATAATCAGAACCACTGTTGTGTGTCCTCCCACTCAGTTGTGAGATGGGGAATTCTGCCTTCAGCTGTTCCAGGGTGTAGGAATGTTAATGATACGGTCGACTCCGCTGCATAACCTATTATTATGTGTCGTTACAGTGTAAAACTACGCAACGTTTTTCTTCCTGTGGTTCGTTTTTGGACACGAATGCTTCATTTTACCTTATTGTCGCGTTCAGTCATGTCTTGTCTTTCGGCCACCCCTCTTGTAGTCAGTGATGAAAGTGCACGGAATGGGGGAAAGCAGCTCATGTACGCAGAGACTGTCATGGCACTCCCGCATTCTGAAACTTTCTCTTGTGTGTGTGTGTGTGTGTGTGTGTTTTGTGCGGGTTTTTTTGTGTGTGTTTCTTAGTTGTTGGGGCTTTTTTAAAGTTTGTTTGTTTTTTTGGTTTTTGGTTTTTTGTTGTTGGGTTTTTCGGGGTTTTTTTATTTTTGTTGTTGTTGGGGTTTTTTGTTGTTGTTTTGTTTTTTGTTTGTTTTGTTTTGTTTGTTTTGTTGCAATAGCGTTGCATTGTGTTTGGGTTGTTCCTCTTGACAATAAGAAGAAGGAGAAGAAAAAGAAGTAGTAGTAGTAGCAGAACTTGCTTAGCGTGTGCACTCAAAAATACTGAAACGAATCACAGAACTAAGGCGCACACACACACACACACACACACACACACACACACACACACACACACACGGATTTTACTGTTTGTTAGTTGCTTGCGCGGCGTAAAGCCCTAAAAAACTAACTAACTAACTGTTTGTTAGTTTTGCTCTGGTTGACACGAATTTCCCAATGTGGGTCAGTAAAGTCTTCTTCTCCTTTTCGTCTTCTTCTCCTTCTCCTTCTTTTACTCCTTTTTCTTCTTCTTCTCCTTCTCCTCCTCCTCCTTCTGCTTTTCGTCGTCTTATTCTCCTTCGTTCTCCCGTCTTCTTTCTCTTCTTTTTCTCCTTCTTCTTCTTCTCTTTTGTCTTCTTCTTTTCCCTCTTCCTCTCATTTTTCTTCTTCTTCTCCTTTTTCTTCTCCTTTTCCTTCTCCTCCTCCTCCTTCTTCTTATTTCTTGTTGTTGTTCTTCCTCTCCGTTTCCTTCTTCTTCTTTTTTTCTTCTTCTTCTCCTTTTTCCTTCTCCTTCGTCTTGCGCGGCGTTAAGCCCCTAACTAACTAACTAACTAACTAACTAACTAACTAACTAACTTCTCTTTCGCCTTTTTCTCCTTCTCCTTCGTCTTTTTCTCCTCCTTCTTCTTCTCCTTCTCCCTCGCATTCTGTTCTTCGTAACAAAGTACACGTGCACGGGTTATTATCCGTACATTGTTCTCAACGTAGTAAAAGCTTTTGCAGCTTAGTCCAACTTAGTCCACCCACCCTCCACCCCACCCCACCTCCCCACCACTCGCAGCCCCACCCCGGCCCCAACAATACGTCGTGTTGAGGGTGATTACCACAGCGGCTGGTTGGGTAATTGTGTTCCTGCCCAGTGGCCCCCAGGGGACGGGGGATTAGCACTATTGGAATGCTCTTATCCCCTGCACCTCCCCCTCACCACCCCCTCCCCCCCCCCCCACACTCCACCCCCTTCCCACCCGGACCCAGCTCAGTCCTACTACTTTCTGTCTCTCTATACCCACTTCAGTTGTTGTTGTTTCCTGTTCCAAATAATTATTCGCCCTTCCCTCCACTACCCCTTTCCCCTCTCCCTTGCGTTGCCAGAGCCTTTAGTCAGTTGTACTGTGTTGCTTGGGGGTTTGGTCAGCTTGTTCGCTTGGCTTTTTTTCGTTCGCAGAGAGAGAGAGAGAGAGAGAGAGAGAGAGCGCTGACCCGCGTGCACTCCATGATGAATTTGTTGTTGTTGTCACTGCTGCTTGTGGTGGTACATGTATATCCACATCTGACAGTCCGCAATTCGTTTGTTTTGGGTGGTGCAGTTAATAATAATAATAATAATGAGGATTTGTCTGGCGCCCAACTTCCTGTTGGGAGCTATGAGCGCCTCACAATAGCCTGAGTGTCATTACATACGTACACATTAGATACATGTCAAATTACATACACACTGAATAGTAAGTACACGCCATTTACACGTTGCATCCACGTTACATACACACGGTCAGAAAACACCCTAATACGACATAAGGTCACGTGCAAGGTTGCTCTCTGCTGTCGGAAAAGTCCATACGCGCCTCACCCCATCAGTCTCCGCAGTCTCTGTGATCTGCACAGTGGCGTGTATGTGAGACCGTTCTGGACAATGGAGTTATGCATGTGGTGTTCGTGCCGTGTGGACTGTGTGCACATTTTACCGGCCTCTCGAACAGCTATGGGACGTTTACTTTAGCTTTGCTCGTCACAAGAACAATTCACTGTTAATCACTCAGTCACTCAGTCACTCGCGCACTCACTCACTCACGCACTCACTCACTCACGCACTCACACACGCATCCACTCACTCACTCACTCACTCACGCACTGACTGACTGACTGACTGACTCACTCACTCATTCACGCACGCATGCAAGCAGAAAGCGAGCATATTATGAAGCATTTTTCCATCACAGGCATTTTACATCTATGCATTGTGAACGTGCCTGTCATTTTCGTGCATTCGAACTTACGACCAAACTGACGCGCGTTGCAAGATTACGTGTTCATTACTGTTCAACTATGTTTCAGATTCTAGCCAGAGTGAAACCGGACTTGTTCGGACAAAGCCTACACTTGTACAGTCGCCAGTGACATAGTACTTACAGTGCTCGAGGTTATTTTCTCACTTAGATGCCAGACAGTCCTGCGGATATTCTCAGAACTTTCCGTGTGAAAGTGGCTTTATTCATACTAGCTACACTATAACACCCTCACTGAAAGAATTGTTGTCTGCGCAAGTCTTTGTTGAAGCCTCTGCGCACCACGTCAACATGTTGAATTGTTTTGGCAGCTCTTAATCGTTGAATGCCCGCGTGAAAGTTTGAATCGCAAAGATGTTTGACCTATTTTTCTACACGACTAAGATGCTTGCTCTGGACATATCTTCTCTCTCTCTCTCTCTCTCTCTCTCTCTCTGCTTTAAGAACATCAGCACCTTTTGTCTTTCACTCTGTAAAAATAAGAGAAGACTGTTAGAAAATTTATCTGATCTGAACAAAGCGTGTGTTTAAGATGTAGGCGAATCCATGATACCTAATTGAGTATTAGTTTTTGCAGAAGGGCCCGGGGCTGGTGGCCTGTTTTAAAAAAAAGAAAGCACGAGTTTGATTCGAGTCCGAGTTCGAGTCTCTCTCTCTCTCTCTCTCTCAAGGTCAAACGATTCAATGCCCTCCCGTCACCCACGCCCGCTTTATATGTACAGGGCAAGTCATTGACCAAAGTTTGTGGCTACACGAAAAGAGGGCCACAAATCTTTTCAACCACGACCAGGGTTAAGCCTCTCAATGTGACAAAAGAAAAGAAGAAGAGAAATTCTGCATTTGGTTGAGAGCTTTTTTTCTTTTTGGCACGGCTACACAGTATAGCTCTTGCGTTCGTTTACGCACGACAGTGTGAAACGTGTCAAGGTACTTTTGATCCAGGCTGAATGGCCATCGCAGGGGAAAATATGTAGGCTAAGGTATCTGAATAGCTTCAGTCGCAGGACTTTATGGAGCAAAGTGTGTGTGTGTGACTCTGTGTGTGTGTGTGTGTGTGTGTGTGTGTGTGTGTGTGTGTGTGTGTGTGTGTGTGCGTGCGCAACTGCTTGAGTTCCTCGTTAGAACTAAGACTACGCGTGCGCCGGGGGGTGGGGGGGGGGTAACTGCACACGGGGACTGACTATTGTTTCAGCGATGTTGCACTCATCAGATACTTAGATTTCAAGTGAACGCGGACTCTGATTTTATCAACGTGTGGGACACACTTATGTTTAAAAAAAAAAAACACAAAAAAACACAACAACAACAACAACAAAAAACAGACAAAATGTTCTTCAAGACAATTTTTTTTTTCTGGTTCTATCCCGATACTTCTATACCATATTCCTCCACACGTCTTCACAGAGCTAAAAAAGACCAACGAACATGAACTGTGCATTTGTGCGCTGTACGTATCAGCGGACATTGGATTGCGTCTATACGCTGTGTAAAGAAAAGAGAAGTTCTCTGGCATTGTGAGAACTTTGACTACGCTCTGAAAATTGAAACTCTAAAAAACAACCTTGGCAGCGAAGGAACTGCTTTTTTTTTCCGGTCGTACGTTTCATTTTACTAAATATAGTAGGTAAATTATTTCTTGGACGAAACCATCAGGTGCACGGAATGTTTTTGATAGCACATACACCAAAAGAACACTCGTTGCTTTGCTTGACTAAAATACAGAAACAACCCCATTTTATTTCCGTCTAGCGTTGTGCAAAAGCGAATATTGTTTGGCAGACCCGACATGAAGGCCAGTCTGTCAAAGGGAGACAAGTCTGAACACCAGAAGAACACTCATTTCTTTGCTTGACTAAAATACAGAAACGACCTCATTTGAATTCCGCCAAGCCTTGTGCAAAAGAGAACACTGTTCGGCAGACACGACACGAGGGCCAGTCTGTCAAAGGGAGACAAGTCTGAACAGGCGCCGGCAAACGACAGGCTTTCCGTAGGACTGCACATAATGACGATTTTAACCAGAGAGAGAGAGAGAGAGTTGTAGGGCGGTCACTTTCACCCACTTTCGCGTCTTATGCTGTAACCGGCTTTCTTTCCCTTTCCCCGTGTCCACACCTTGAAGGCAACAAAACGAACGCACTTGGTCGTGAAAATAGCCGCTGGGCTTACTGAACACGCGGGCTACTGGACGCCTACTGGCGGACAACAGAGCTGCTGGGACAAGCTGGCGAGACACGGGGCCGTCCGTGGACGTTGTAGTGGTGATGAGGTTTTTCTCTTGGCGTCTTGGTGATGACGACATTGTTTTTGTTTGGAGCTTTGCCGGCGGTGTACATGAGAAAAGCTGGTTTTACCCGTAGTGAAATGTTTTTGAAACGGATCAAAAGAAACGTATCGAGTCAGCTTTAGTTTAGTTTACATGTAGTTGAGTTGAGTTGAGTCAAGTTGTGTTGTGTTGTGTTGTGTTGTGTTGTGTTGTGTTGTGTTTTTGCGTTATTCTGTTCTGTTCTTTTTTTGCGTTGCGTTGCGTTGCGTTGCGTTGTCGTGTCGTGTCGTGTCGTGTCGTGTCGTGTCGTGTCGTGTCGTGTCGTGTCGTGTCGTGTTTCCACACTTGCCCCTTTCCTCGACGGCTCCTTGCAACGGCTATCATGACAGCGACCACAAATGTAAGTGATAGTGCTACTGTTACATCTTGTAACTTGCTGTATACTGTCAGTGAATCAGCGACTGTAATGAACACACTACAACACCCCACTGGCTGCAGTCACGACGGAGAAATCACCACCGAAACTCTCTTCTTTTTTTTCTTTTTTTTTAAGAATCGACAGAGTCCCCGCTTCTTTGAACTTTCCCTCCGCCGCCATCTTGATTCCCTCCGTGACGTCGGCAACCGTGAAAGAGGCTCATTTACATGTCATCGCTCATCTTTCACCAGCTTCTGAAGTTTATTCGTTCAGCGCCAGCAGGAGGCCTTTCCGTGCCCGGTCGCGCAACTCGAGAAGGGGAAAGATCCGTCACTTTTTTTTTTTTTTTTTGAACAGTTTGACGGCCTGGAAACAACACTGCACCAAAATAGAAGAACACACACTGACAAAAAAGTGAGAAAACAAATATACATGGAGATGGATGGTGTGTGACGAAGAGAAAGATGAGAGTGGTGACAAAATCGAAAACTGTGAGAGGGAATGAAATAGAAGAAAGAAAGAAAGAAAGAAAAAGAGACAGAAAGAAGAAAAGGATAATTTACTAGACGACGCGCTGCATAGTATCAGTGATAACATCAGGCCAGATTGGGACTCACAAAGACTCACAAAGACTCACGAAGGTGTGAAATGTTCCGCAGCTGCTGCATGTCATCGTGTTCTTTGGGTCATGCTCGCCGCCTTAGGCAATCAGGAGCGTTTTCATACAATGGTGGTTGCACTTAAAAAAACAAACAAAAACTGGTTTTTATTTCCTCAGATACTCTTTTAAGCTGTCTGCGAAACTTTATGAGAGAGAGAGAGAGAGAGAGAGAGAGAGAGAGAAAGAGACAGACAGACAGACAGACAGACAGACAGACAGACAGACAGACAGACAGACAGACAGACAGACAGACAGACAGACAGACAGACAGACAGACAGACAGACAGACAGACAGACAGACAGAATCAATGAATCAATGAAACTTTATTTTACAACGGAGGCAGTTGACGTCAGATAGTTTTCATAACTGCCGTCTTGCCAAAAACTACTATTAACAGAGAGAGAGAGGGGGGGGGGGGGGGTGGAGCGATGCAAACCAAACAATTGAATGAATTGAACAATTGAAGGCTTTTCTTTCTAAGGGCTAACGCACACTGTGTGCTCTGCTTTGTGAGAGAACGCGTGTGATTCACATGAGCGTGCGTGTCGGGTTCAGTTTGCGGCGCTTTGAGCCGAGCTCCTGGGTAAAGCGCCTTGTATAATATCCATTATCGTTGTTGTTAAAATGGTTGCATCATTTCCACGATTTTACGAACACATCCCCCCCCAAAACGATGGAACTTGCCATACGACGGCTGCTACCATTTGCACGTAACAAAAATAAATCCACCAGTCGCCGAGGAGGAGGGGGGAGGGAGAGGGGGTAGGGGATTAGAGGGAGGGCGTTGAGTGGGGACGGGGAGGGGGGGGGGCGGATGGTGACTTGACGGACATCAGAAATCTGATAAAACCGCGCCAGTGATCTGATGTCATCCGTGTGAAGCTTGGCGAACCCTGTGCACAGCACCTGCATGGGGCGCGGTAGGAAGTGAGAAGACTTGGACTCCGGATCTCGGAAAACAACGTGAGCCCACTGGGAGTCGTTTGACACAATGCCGGTAATCTCGCCTCTGTAACTGTAGTCAGAATGTGTCTTAGCAACTCTTGACACTACAAAAGAAACGAGGGGGGGAAAGAAAAGGAAAATGAAAGAAAGAAAGAATGCGCCACGATCGGGAGAAAAATGAAGAGGGAAAAAAGGACACTGTAAAGAAGTGGCGAGTTTGGGTGATTTATTGAAGTTTGAGTTTGAGTTTTATCGTTTTAATGTTTTAGTTGTTTTGTGAGTTTTGTTTGGGTTTGGTTTTGTTTTGTTTTGTTTTGTTGTTTTGTTTTGTGTTTTCGGGTCGTTGATTTGCGTTTTCTCCATTTTCCATTTGTCATCGTCAGAATGTGTCCAAGCAACTTTTGACTCTTAAAAAAAAGAAAAAAAAAAAGGAAACGCACACCAGTTGATTTGTGTGTGTGTGTGTGTGTGTGTGTGTGTGTGTGTGTGTGTGTGTGTGTGTGTGTGTGTGTGTGTGTGTGTGTGTGTTTTAATTGTCATCGTCAGATTGTGTATTAGCAACTTTTGACTCTCAAAAAAAAGGGGGGGGGGGAGGGGAGTACACCAGTATTGGAGTAAAATGAAAGGCGGGGGGGGAAAAAAAGTACACATCAAGACTTCACACCTCAAACTAAAAGTCAAATTCGGATGATTTATTTGCAGTTTGTCCGTCAGTTTGATTGTTGTGCCTTTTCCTTCATCGCAAAGAACAGAAAAAAGTTTTATTAATTTGCAATAATATTTGTTTTTTATCAGTCATATGCTTGAAGTTTTTCTTCTCTTGAGTGACCCAGTGACAACATTTCTATTCAATGTTTAATCATGAAATGCGGAAAACTAGCTGCCTTAATTTAATTCAGTATTAATAATTTACCTAAAGAAGTCAAACGTAACGAATCACCAGCTGCAAGCTGTACTCTCATGATATAATACGGAACATCTAGGATAACCGCGTCCCGTAATCGATACATTGCAGATCAACTGATTTGTTTGTTACCTCCCTTGACTCGCAGACTGTGGTGACTGTGCTGACAACAGCGTCTGGCATAGGGCACAATATGCTGCATACTCGATATACATTGTAATTGTATACATGGATTTGGTTTTAAAACGTTCTCCTTAAATTTATACATGAGAATTTCATGAATTCCAAGTCTGTAAGCGACATATCAAATTAAAAACAACAACAAAGACTAACAAAACAACAGCAACAACAGCAGTTACAACAAAAAAAAAGGAAAAAAGCTGTAAGGGTGATTTCAAAGACAGAGGAACTAGGAAAAAGCCAGCACAAATCATGATTTGCCTCCGAACCGGGATCTGAACTCACGACCCGAGCATTGAAAGTTGACCATGGGGATTTTGATGAAAACAAAGAGAAGTTATTTCCCTTTAGACTCAGTCCTTGCAATTATTTGTTTCTATTATTGTCATACAAAAACAACAACAACAACAACAACAAAACGGGACGATAAGATATTCAAGAGAAACGTACTACTGCTACTTCGTCAGCAATGCGAGAGGTCATGTTCCAGTCTCAGTTGGAACAAAGAAGTTTTCTCTCTCTCTCTCTCTCTCTCTCTCTCTCTCGTATGTGGCACCGTTCATTCGGGCCGATCGTCGAGCGTTTTCTGCGGGTACTCCCGCTTCTTTCCATTCTGCTTTGGGAATGTTCAGTTCACAAATTTTGAAAATCAATGCAAATCTGAATTCCGAGACTGAAATTGCTGAGCACACCCTTCGCCGAAACTCGTGATTGTAATGTGTTCATGTCCAGTGTGTGAGAGAATGCGTGTAGTTCACGTGGTGCGAAGGGCCAGCTCAGCAATTTCAGTTTCGGAATTTTATAATTGCATTTTTTTAAAATAAAAATTTTGTGGGCTGAACATTTCTAAAGCAGAGGGAGAGGAAGCCGGAGTACCCGGAGAGAACCCCCGACGGTCGGCCCGAATGAATGGTGTCACGTACGAGAAAGAAAAATTCTTCGCCCCGAGTGGGACTCGAACCTGACCTCTCGCATTGGTGACTAAGTTTTAACCACTAGACCACCGACCGCCCACACTACTACTACTACTACTACTACTACTACTACTACTACTACTACTATAATAAATGCTTAGCAAAACAATTCCTTCTCACGGTGACTGCGGAACGAAGCTGTCATTCCACGCTGTGTCTGTGTGGCCTATACCGTCCATCACGCAGAGCTGAGCTAAAAGAAACGATGACAAGCCTCGTCGACAGCAGAAACGAGCCAATACTACCATCCAGCTCGAACAATAGTCCCCCACCCAGAGGCCCACAATACAAGCATTTCGAGTGTGCCCTTGGCCAAACCGCGAGAATCTAAAGAAACCTGTACTCCAGCAAGTTTGCCCCCCACGTACACTTGCTCGAGACCGCGAGAGTTCTATAGCTCGGGTCCCCAAATCCACATTCCATGTTTTTGTTCCCAAAACGGAGCTGAAAGGGTTGAGGCCGTAACTAAGCGCCAAGAATGGCAGGGTGTTGACGATTCCAGGGGGTCAGGTCTTGAACCAGCTTTTACTACACACTACACACGCACACGCACGCACGCACGAACGCGCGCGCACACACACACACACACACACACACACACACACACACACACACACACACAACCGCGCGCGCGCACGCACACACACACACACACACACACACACACACACACACACACACACACACACACACACACACACACACACACACACACACACACACACACACACACACAGATTTCCGGACGGTGACTGACAGACTGTAAAAATGTAACAAGAAAACGAAGAAAACAAATACTTTACCACCAGTCGGGGAGCCGGGGTGGCCGAATGATAGAGCGTTGGACTTCTAATGCTCGGGTCGTGAGTTCGTATCCCGGCTGGGGCCAAATATTAGTGCTGGCTTTTTCATCGCTGCCACCTCTTTGATATCACCCGCATGTGGTGGAAAAGGACGTTAAACCTCCAAATACCCACCCCACCCCTTACCACCAGTCAAGTGACCATCGTAGCGAATCACGTGCTGTTTGGTGCACAGCACAGTGCGCAAGCTTACTGGATTCTGAGATAGGAAACGTGCGAATGTTGCAGAGCTGTCACAGTTCACGCCATTTCTTTAGCACTGAACTGAAGAGAGAGAGAGATGATGATGATGATGATGAAACGTTTATTAGGATAATTCTTGTAGGCATCTCTGCCTATCTTACAAGAGTGAGTGAGTGAGTGAGGTTTTAGGGCTTAAAGCCGCGCAAGCCACAAAGACTAATTCGCGGCTGAGTGTGCCTGCACTACATGAAAAAAAACAAAAATGTAACGGTGGACAAAGGATGCAAACTGGTCTACGGGGCAATATAAACCTAGGACATGCAGGAGACGCTGCACCTTCATGCTAATTTCTCGAACTCCCGGTTACAAAAAAGCGTAGAAAACAAATGACAATTACAACTAGGTAAAACAAAGATAAATACTAAGCGCATATACAGCAAATATTGCAACTTATCATCTCCTAGGCGCAATAAACCAGTTCGCAGCATATGCCCAACATCACTTATTCCTAGCCACTGGTAGTGCAGACGTGAGTGAGGAGTTAAAAAGAAGAAATATAGATGAAAGGGCCGAACTTAGAAATCAGCTGAGAGAAGAGAGGAAGGACAGAGCGGCTAAATTCGGGAGGTTTTAAAGAGAAAGATACAGGTGAATGGGATGGTGAGGGATAGACAGAGAGGTAGGAAGGAAAATTCCTTAGTTGCCAATGAAGACAACATGCCTGGGAGGCAGTTGGAGAACAGACCGCTCCAACACGGAACCTCCCCGCCGTGAGGCGGTTTGGGAAAACAACGCACCAGAGAGAGGTGCGTTGTGAAGGTCTTCAACATGACAGGTGTTCAGCAGCACCAGCAGGGCGCTGCGAACAAAGCCCGCCAGGCTGAAGACCAGGTGGGGGGAATCCAGTGAAGTCGGCCTTCAGAAACGACCCTCAGATGTCTCACTGGACCAAGGGTCAGCAGACACCCGCTTACTGACCTCCCCCCGGAGGAGATTTTAAGAGAGCAAAAGACAGGTGAATGGACCGAGGGAGGCAGAAATAAGAGTGAAGAAAGAGCAAAAGGGGTGGGCAAGCTTGGCGAAATCAGCCCCGCCGCGTGAAGGCGAGCCCATGGGGCCATCAAGAAGTCCTCACTACATCTACAATAATGATCAAGTAAAAGCAAAACCAAAGCATAATAAGCAAAGATAAACTAACAATCTAGGCTACCGAAAAAGTGAGACCCCTGCCAAAAAAAAAAAAAAAAAAAAAACAATAGAGAGAGAAAAAAAAAAAAAGCTGCGCCGTCCGGGAATCGAACCCGGGTCGCAAGAATGGGAATCTTGCATGATACCACTACACCAACGGCGCTGTCTGTGAAACGGTGACAAAAGTTTTCTTGTAAAGACGTGCAGCAAACAAGGGGTGCGCTCAGTTCTCTAGGTCACACGTTATCATGTTCCACGAAAGACATGCTCAGTCGAGTAGTGCGTCATGTGACGTGTTATCGACGACGTCACTGCGCGAGCGGCGGCACAGCAACATTGTGTAACAATGCTTCACTATGAGTGTTTGCCTTTTTGATTTAGAAAACACAAAAGTGACAAAACGAACAAACAAACTGAGAAACCCTCACCTTTTCCCCAACGATGATGATGATAAAATAAATCAGTTTTCAACGGTGAAAATTGAGAGAGAGAGAGAGAGAGACAGAGAGAGACAGAGAGAAAGAGAGAGAGAGAGAGAGAGAGAGAGAGAGAGAAATTGAAATTGAAATAACTTTATTTGAAAAGTTTTGGTCTTGCAGCCAATTTTCAAACTTGCCGTTTTGAAGAACAAACAACTAAACCAAAAAAGCCAAATGATCGAACATACTTAAACCTGGAACAAGAAACTTCAAACACACAAACAGGCAACAAAAATTGCGCCGTCCGGGAATCGAACCCGGGTCGCAAGAATGGGAATCTTGTATGATACACCACTACGCCAACGGCGCTTGTTGTGGGTATTGTTTCCGTTTTGTTACAAATGTACATGTATTCACTTCTTTCGTGGGGACGCCCTCATATAGGCTGTTCTCAGGCTCAGGGTTGAGTGCACGAGTTGCCCGACGGTATACCCAAACAGTAGTTGCCTCCCTTGGCACAAGGTTCTCCTGACGCTAGGCTTGTCTTTAGCATCAACCTGCAGTATTTTTTATCGAAATATTGACTGGAAAATTTTCACAGTGAGCTATAAGCAGAGCTGCATCGACATTATCGCGACTCTGTGATGCTAGAGTTTCTTTCCAGAGTTGATAATTATGTGGCTTTTCCCGTCTGTAGAGAGGAACGTTGCGGGTTCGGATCCCAGCAGAGTCAAATTGTGCGGGCGTTTTGGTTGTGTTAATTGTTGTTGTTGTTGTTTTAAATCACCCTGTTGATGTTAAACCACCGAAAAACGCCCATCCCCAGTGAGAAATCTTCACTTACACAGTAATACGATCATGATACTAGTGGTGTCTGTGCCTTTTTTTTTTTTTTTGGTATCGTTGTCAGTGTTGCAGTAAGAAGATCACACACGTACGCACGCACGCACGCACACACACACACACACACACACACACACACACACACACACACACACACACACACACACACACACACACACACACACAGGAGCAGAGAGAGAGAGAGAGACAGACAGACAGACAGACAGACATGGAGGCAGACATGGAGGCAGACAGACATACAGAGACCTACATGCCTACGTACAACAACAACAGACACGGAGCGACATACACTGAACATGCAGGCAGAAAGTGAAACATACAGGCAGACAGACCACGCTTACATTCAAACTATTTCTGCATTCACAACTTTATTCATTCACACGTGATTATGTCGTTTGTTCTTGGTTGTCAGGTTGGAACAGCTAAGTCTCCGTTCACATTAATTAAAAACAAACCTGCAAACACACGCATACATTAAAAAAATCTCTGCAGAATAATTGTTCTGTTCATGTAGTCCATTCAGTCTGACAAGTGCATTCTCCCCCCCCCCAAAAAAAAAAAAAAAAAAAAAAAAAAATAAAAAATAAAAAAAAAAAAAATCTGCAGAATAATTCTTCTGTGCATGCAGTCAGTCAGTCTGGCAAGTGCATTCTTTAATTAAAAAAAAAAATCTGCAGAATAATTCTTCTGTGCATGCAGTCAGTCAGTCTGGCAAGTGCATTCTTAAAAAAACAAACAAAAAAAACCGTATAAAACGTGAAACGTATAAAATTTAGGTCGTGTTGACCTTTATTGAGATTGTTCCGACAGCAATTTTGTTTTCATGGTACGACAACACAAGCAGTATTTTTTTTTTTAAAACAAGAACTCAGATCAAATTGAAACAGCACACCTAGTGTCTGTTATAGTACAGTTTTAGTAGTACATGTTCGTAAGCTTTCAGTGTAACGAATATGGTGTGGGGGGAAAAAAAAGAACGACTTACATGGCATATCATTATCGTAACAAATGTGTGCATCGGTTTAAGTAGTAAAATGCATAAATGAGGGTAATTATTTTTCTAGGTGTTATCTGGACAGTAGAAGTTCCCTTTACTTTTTAGACACACGTAAAAAAAACCCAACAACACTGTAACAGTATTGTATTAAGAAAGACGCCAAACCCAAATCCATAACGTATACATACTTTCCTCCACAAATCGTTGAAACCCAAAAGAGGCAGGCAATTGCCTTTGGCAACAAACAAACAAACAAACAAAAGCCCACAAACATTTCACGCAAGAAAACAAGACACGACTTCGTAATACACGGTTGATCTTTGGTTGTCTGGAATTCGTTTTTCGGAAACTGGCCAGTTTGCAACACAACAATAATTTTCTAACACTGATGATGGTTCAAACATACTTCATCCGTTCCCTATGCAGAATTCGACATTGACAGAATTAAAACAAAAACAGAACACAGTCTTCCCAGCCCACAGTGCATCAATCAGTGGTGCGGACATGACACAGGAGGATTCCACAACTCTGCATGCCTAGGTGTAATGGAGTTGATAAGCATTTAGGCCCATTTACCATAATTTGACGGCAGTTGCCAGTTCGGAATTCATTAGGGCGACCCAAATGAAAATTTTCATCGGAAGCACATATCCGCTAGAAAGCACACAATTTAAAAGCAAACAATGCCCGGGCTGAGTTCCGTGCTTTTAGGTAATATACTTAAGTTGTTTATTGTCACTGGCCAGAGTGCATTGTGCATTGTCAACCTTCGAATACTGACAAAACTGACACAACAACGGACACATACAGGTTAGAGAGTATTAGGACTGTCGAAATAGTTCATAATGACACGATGCATACAACTGGCAGATTTCAGAAGAAAGAAAAGAAAGAAAAAAAAAGAAAAAAAAAGGTTTTGTTTCATTTTCATTTCGTTTTGTTCCATATTTTGATGGTTGGAATGCTCTCTGGAAACATAGTCATAACGGTGGAATTCTTGTGATCTGTATTATTTCGGTTCAGTGTTGGCAAGCCGCAAACGGTTTTCACGAAACTGGAATGAAACGAAACGACAGGACGCCAAACCCGTTGTTACTTCTCAGGTTCACTACAGTGACATCCGGACGACAGGCACTTCCGCTGCCGTTTCCATGGCGATTTTTTTTTCTCAAAATACTGAGCCTAACAGATAAAAAAAAAAAAGTCCGAAATAGTTCTCGGCAGGGTAAGTTTAGTCGTATTTATACTCAATTTACTGAAAGGTAGACCACAAAACTAATGTCCGTTACATAAAAAGTTGGCATCCTCCTTAAAATGAAAAGAAAAAAAAAGTCGGAGAATAGATATTTTCGCTGTATTTTCCTACCGCTCAGGCAGAGTAGGCGGACAACTTCTCATCGTTTTGGTAATCAATTTGTTCAGTGGATATTCATACAGTCAACATTTCACACATGAGAAACAACTGGTATACTGTCTTGACAATACAATAACAATGAAGGCAACGTGTAACGTAAGACGGTCATATTGGTTCAAGCTCAAGGGCAGACAAAACCATTCCCCATCAAGAAATGATGAATTAGGACTTTTTGGACACGACGACAGGACACACAAGAACGAGTATTGCATACGCACTTGCACATTTTTGCAGTTAAAACAAGACCAAGAAAGAGTGACCTCCCCTGGTACCGAAGCCTGAGACACGGCTCATGATTGGATACGAGCTTACAAAGTTGCATGAGACACGGTGCGTGCTTGGATGGTAGCTAAAAAGTTGCATCACGGTAAAATTATAAAGAAAAATGTCGGACAGCTTCTCTGTTTGGGTGTTGTACATGTATAACGAGTTTCATATTTACTGATCACGTCTGCAGATGGTGTCATTGCACGTGAGATGACGTCACTTCCTCAGCGCTCATTCCAGTCTGGCAGATGGGTGACACAGTTAGGTGTTTTTAAAAAAAACAGCGAGACGGAATGGTCAGCTGGATAATATTTAGATCTTACTGATGGAGAAGGGTGGGTGGGTGGGTGTTTGGGGGTTTAACGTCCTTTTCCACCACACAGGGTGATATCAAAGACGGGGCAACGATGAAAAAGCCAGCACAAATATTTGGCCCCAACCGGGATCGAACTCACGACCCGAGCATTAGAAGTCCAACGCTCTACCATTCGACCACCCCGGCTCCCCCTTACTGATGGAGAAAATAGGGTGTACATGAATGTTACCGTTACTACTTATCTCCAGTACTGATGTTTAAGTGAATTCAGTTATTATCTTTGGCGATTTACCCTGTTGAAAAAGCGGCGCCACCTCACACAATCGCCAGCGATAGGCCTGCTCTGTCCATTTAGAGGACAGTACCTTTGCTTGCACCGTAAAGGTTTCAAGCACAGTAGTCACAGAGGAAAAGAGACAAAATGCAATAGAAAGACGGCACACTGCAGCCCGTAACAAGCAAGCATCATAGCACAATAGAAAGCACACCGAACGTAAGCGTTACAGTGAGCGTGCTCCATCTAACTTGATACTGAACCAACTGCGAAGGCATCCTTCTTTTGTCAACAGGGAGACAGAACTAAAACGACAGACACTGAGAAAACGAAGGGAGGGGTATCGCGAGAAGGGGAGGGGGTGAGAGAGAGAGAGAGAGAGAGAGAGAGAGAGAGAGAGAGATGGTAGGTAGGCGAAAGATACAAAAGGTCAAATGGTAAAAATAGGCAGCGTAGTCCATAAAACGCCCCCACACAGTCGCAAATATCACAGAACAGTAAAATGTAGCGGGCAGTAAAAACCAAACGAGATCTGTACAACACACTTTTCTGACATTTTCTGAACTTTTTCAATACGCTATTTATTTAGGGTTTTGTTTGTTTTTTTTTCGTTCTGGAAGAATATTTCCGAAAACAGATGATATGTTGGCCAAAATTCTGGAGGACGTTTTCATTTACATCTTCGTTATGGACCATGCTGTAGAATATTTAAACAATAAAAACAGAACATTGAACAGAGGTGAGGGGAAGCTCTGGAACGAGCAGAAAGGATTTCAAGCAGGAACAAAGCAAAACAAAACTTGGCACAGATTAACGAGTATTGAAGAAAATACTCGACCAGTTATTTTTACACACACACACACACACACACACACACACACACACACACACACACACACACACACACACACACACACACACACACACAGGAGCACGATTCTATGACCAGAGGAGCCTAACCTATCTGACTCTGTCACATAAGACAAAGCAGATTTCAGCCAACAGCAAAATATATTCCTTTTTAGAACCTCCTTGAGAAGAAGCAAGAGGGTGGGGTGACTGATGGAGAGGGGAGGATGGTCACAAATCCCAGACCAAGGCTCCACTTTAATGGTCAGAACTGGAGCCGATCCTAAAGTTAACACTAGTTGTGAGTTATCTTGCAAACAAGGTATCACAACTCTCTGAAACACGCTTCGATGGTTTCTGGCTACGGACAACGCCGTAACCCGTGTACTTAGTTCAGCTGTAAAAAGCTTGTTATTCTCCAAGATGGATATAATTATTTTTTTGTCAGTATGGCACTGGTCAATAGAATCATGCCCCACAAACGGAAGGAGTTTCACAGAATATGACGATCACGTGACATGTACATAAGGATGAAGCCTGCTCATAAGTGAAAGTTTTGGGGGAGAAACTGCTCCAGTTAGGTCTAAATGCTTGATACCTTGCTCATGCTCAAAGCAGCAGAAAAAAGAAGTAGGTGGTTCTCGGTATGCATTAGTTTAAGTTTTAACGGAAATCACCACAGGGTGACTAACTCACTGTCTTGTGTCAGGGCTTTAAATGATTAAAAAGTCATGACAAAGTAATAAACGGGTGTTGAAATTTTGTTTCACCTCTTAAAATACACCCAAGCCATGTTCAAGTATTGACAGGGTGTTGAAATTGTGTGTGGCCTCAAATGCACACAACACACCGGGAAGTATTGACAGTGTGTTACAATTTTGCATCAATGCGTCAAACGCACAATGGTCCTGGTGTGTTGATGTTTTTGTATTAATGCACACATAACGTAACATAACAGGGTGTTGAAATTTGTATCATGGCTGCAGTAGTACACAGGTCAAGTCAAGCCAACGTCTTGAAATTCTGTATGAGAAAAGGATCAGGTACACTTTGACCCACAAAAAAGAACTGAGCATTTTGTCCAGACGAAAATCAGGACGCATTTCTTATTTCACAAGTAGGCTCCATCCTTAAAGTGTGTGCGTGTACATGCATCTTTTCCCGTGTTTCCGACAGTCCGCTTCATAACACTGGGTATCAAATGCCGGGTAGACACTTGGTGCTCAGCTGGTGCTGTCTATGATGTGAGTGTCATGCAATTCACGGAACAAGAGGGGAAAAAAAAAAAAGCGCGACTTTCATTTTCTCTTTAAAGACACTGCTGCCCGGAGTGATGTCTCCAGCCGTTGTTCGTGTTACTAGGTGATCGATAATACGTTGTCAGGCTTGGGGCGTGACACGTTTAGTTCGAAAGATTCTGCCCTTGGGTGATATTTCACCTCAAACGCCATCACCAAGACGACAAAGGGAAATGAGGGCAAAACATGCTTGTTTACGGAGCTGTTACATCGGCCGAGTCATTCTGCATGTAGGGTTGTTTGATTGTCACATGCGCTTATCGACAACATGACACAAATGCCCATATTAACCCTTTTTTTGTTTAGATATAACGATGCTAGGACGAGCCTTGATCCCGCCTAAACACTTGTCACTTAGCTGTGCTGTTCGTCCAGCAGCTTCGAGCCCGTCAAGTTATCTTTATGGCTTTATATAAGATACACCATTCGACAGTAACTGAGTGCAAACAACAGCTGGTAAGCATGGTGCTTAACTTAAAGGTGGGTCGTACTTGAGCAATGTACTCTCTGCTTCGCCAAGCAGATGTTCACCCGTAGCAGCGAAGGCGAGTGGTGTCAAGTCAACAAGGTACACAAGAATACAACAACAGACAGCCTGACAAAATGACCCCCCCCCCAAAAAAAAAAAAAAAAATACAGTGGTTTAGGAGTCACATCTCATATACACATCAGGCAAACTCTATTTTCCTGGTGTAACTTTTTCTGTCCCTGCAGTCCGCGTTCTGACAGCGGTGTATCATGAAGACCTTGCTTACAGCCAGGAAGGACTTTTTACTGGCGCGGATTGCTTTCCGGCACACGCGGTGGAGGCGTTTCTTGGCGGTGAACAGCGACTTCTCGTCCATGACGATCAGCAGCACATAGTCCCGCCTCTCCCTGGTGCAGGCGAACCTCCAGAACAGGTAGAGCGTGCCCAGGATCATGGCGATGATGGTCAGGGCGCAACCGACGATAAAGGCGATGACGTCGATGAGCATGAACTGGTAGAGAGGCATGTCGTGGCCCGAGGACCTCATGTAGGCGCCGCCGTACTCCATGACGTGCTCCAGCCAGAAGGCAGCCTCCTCCATGGGCACGTGGTACTGCTGCCGGAACAGTCGGGAAGCAGCCGCGATGTTCTCCTTGTACTTGGGGTTCCCCGACACCTGCACGATCACGAAGACAAGACCTTAGTACGTCTCTTTATTTATGGACAAGAAGAAGAAAGGTGATCAGGTGGGTTCCTAACAGTTACTTTTGCTACCAGTAGATATGCACGCATGAATGCTGCAACGGTGAAACACTATGAACTGACGGTAAACAAACTGTTCTTGCATTTTTTTTTAAAGAAGTTTTTGATAGTCACGGTCAGTGGGAAAGTGAAATAGGCAGACCTATGTGCGCGCTTCGAAAAAGAAAACCGACAATAGGGCCACCACACTGTTTCTGTAACAACCGTCACCTCCAGGTTTAAAAAAACAAACAAACAAACAAAAAACTAATGCTTGTATGCTGTTTAACGTATTCAAAACCATTCATCTCTGGAAGGTTTGCAATTTGCGAACGCTACCATCCTCACCCGCAGGTCTACCCTCAATAATTTATTATGCAAAATATTTCAAGACCATAAGAGAATTACTGACCTCCATGATGGTCTCCACCATCTCATCCGCTGTGGAGTCACGCAGGTCCATCACCTCAGCGAAGCCCTTGACGCGCATGCGCTCTGCGTTGTAGGGCTGGTCGCCGAAGATGGGCGTGGCTACAACAGGGACAGCATGGTACAGCGCCTCGTACTGGCCGTTCTTCCCGCAGTGGCTGACGAACACCTTGGTCTTGGGGTTACCCAGCAGGTCGTTCTGGGGAATCCAGGGTGAGGTCAGGATCTTGTCGGGGTCCGGTGACGTCAGGTTGGACCTGAAGATGATCTTGTAGGGCAGCTGGCTGAACACCTTCCACAGCTTGTCGCTGATCTCCGTGGGTACGTCCAGCACGTAGCTGCCGAATGACACGATGGCCACGCCGTTAGGGGCGTCCTCCACAAACTCCTTGAACCTGCCCTTGAGCGGTTTGGCCGGGCCAGTAGCGGTGCCGCCGATGAGCTTGATGTTGGGCATGGTTGGGCGCGGGTAGTCGAGGATGTGGTCCATCTCCACCAGCCAGATCTCGGCGTGCGCGATCAGCATGTCAGCGGAGATGTACGGCCGGTCCGGCGCGTAGCGAGCCACGGCGTCCGTGTAGACGAAGGGGTCGGCCAGAGACCAGCCGATGGCGATCAGCACAGTGACCACGCGCTGGAAAAACGTTAAGCGGTCGGTGACCTTAAAGATCTGCAGCGGCATCACGGCCGGGGAGAAGGGGATCCGCTGGTCAAGAGGCTGGTACACGGATCCCAGGAAAGCGAAAGGCACGCCCATCTTGTAAGGCAGCACCGCAAGCATCTTGGTCTGCGGCAGATTGTCTATGACGATGAGATCGGGTTTGAGGCTCTTGATCTGCTCGTAGAAGGTCTCGTTGCGCAGCATGGTGTCACAGTAGCCCTTGATGAGCCCGATCAGCATGATAAGGTCCTCGCCCTCGCCATTGAAGTAGCTGCCACGCGAGTTGTTCATGGCCGTCTCCTCCACGTTCACCGTGGCGTTGTACTCGATCACGGTGAAGTTGGTCACGTCCAGCTGACCCTTCTGCACCAGGTAGTCGGGCATGGTGACCCAGACCTGGTGGCCCCGCTTGTGCAGCGCCCTCGCCACGTTGGTGTGGTACTTGGTGTGGCTGGTCAGCGGGTTGGGGATCATCACCACGCGCTTGGCGTCCGCGGCACGTGGTCCGCACGTGAGGCATGGCGCGAGGAGCAGTAGGGCCGCCCCCAGCGCAAGCACGTGAACCATGGACAACAAGCCTTCCTCACTCGACGTCATGTGACAGCAGGGACCTCCGGTCTATCTCTCTCTCGTTCTCCTCTTCTTCACTCTTCGCGTGTAGGCCTTAGTTGCGTGTGGCCGTTATATAATCTGCAAAACACAGAAGTAATAATGCACTTAGAAAACTGAAATGTTCAAACTGGTATGGTCAAAGTGATACAATATACGGCAGTCTCGGTTACAGTAAGAACATAGCTTTAAAAACATATATGTCAACACACACACACACACACACACACACACACACACACACACACACACACACACACACACACACACTATAAAATATACAGTCTTTGTGGTCAACTACAGGCGATGACATTAAGCATCAAATGACGTCGAAAGTTGCGGAGAGAAAGACAGGCAAGACGCATACTTTTCACACTGTTAAACGTCAGATTTGTTTCTCATCGAGTTCCAGCCGGTAACGTGCACTCGTATTTGTTTGTCTGGAGATCTTATGGGAGTAAATGTTTTGCCAGAATTTTTCACCTGCTGCAGTTGCAGTTCATACTGCTCTCGTCGAGCCGACAATTCGTGGTATAGTTACTTAACCATCACTTCCTCCTCTTAAGTGTGCAGACATCCTTCAAATAACCGAACGTCACCAGACAGGTTTAACCTCCTTTTCCACCACGTAAGGGTGATATCAAAGACGGGGCAACGAGAAAAAGGCCAACACAAATGTATGGCCCCAGCCGGGATTCGAACTTACGGCCCGAGCATTGGGAGTCCGCCGCTCAAACATTCGGCTATCCCGGCTCCCCGCTTACCAGAAAGACGAAACTCGCATGGAAGTTAGCCACACCAACCGAGAACTGACTCATTTTTCTAAAACGGTCTGATCACGACGCATTTGATCAGCACATAGGCTTTTTTCCCATTTCACTGCAGAGAAGGAGCAGAAATATCACACCAACTAATGGGATGCAGTTTCGCTCACAAAGAGATTCAAACGAACTGTAAACAGTGAGCTGTAAATCCTTAGCGTACAATAAATACAACCCTGCAATAACCCTTTCTAGGCGTAACAGTGAGGCAAAGAGGACTGCAGTCTCGTTACGCCTGTAGTCGTAGTTCGAATGGAACGAGTTAATAGTCTATACTGGCCCCCGTTCAGTTCGAACTGACTTCGGAAACGGAACCCAAGAATCTGAAGTGTGGGAGGAGGGGTGGTGGATGGGGGTGTTATTGCCAAACGCAAAATGGCGCAGGCGCCAAGAGTGCCTCGCTCGTGGACGCTGAGTAGTCTGTCCTCCCAGTTGCTGTGTTTACTTTCAAGGCCCATAACGTGGGTGGCTCATGTCCCCCTTACGTTGACAGGGGAATTTACTGGTAAGTGTCTAAACTAGTACTTCAGCCTGGAGACGGAGTGTGCCGGCATAGCACTCGATCGTTGGGTAAATGGACCGAACTGGGTTGAGGTTTGCTCGGCTTGGCCTGCGTGTGTCCTCAACGTTATATTGTTGACAAGGAAGGTGTATGGCTGTGGTATAACGTCCTTCTATGTACATATACGTTTAGAGTGATGACGTTCTTGCTCCTTACTAACTACTGACAGAAGGATTGTCATTACAAAGGGGAAATTCAAATGGAGTGTCAACACACACACACATACACACACACACACACACACACACACACACACACACACACACACACACACACACACACACACACACACACTCTCTCTCTCTCTCTCACACACACACACACACACACACACACACACACACACACACACACACACACACACACACACACACACACACACACGCACTCTCTCTCTCTCTCTCTCTCTCTCTCTCTCTCTCTCTCTCTCTCTCTCTCTCACACACACACACACACACACACACACACACACACACTACGCACACGCAAAGACATATACACCAACATCCAATATTGTGCGTCGCACTGTGTTAAGCAGAGGATGAAGAGGATGAAAAGGATGAAGAAGAAGAAACAAGACTTGATTTAACGCAGGGGTCTACCCAAAATAAGTGCTCATTGAGCTTAGGGAAAGGAAGTGAAATTAAAAAAAAAAATGCTCGGAACAAAACAAAATAACAATAACAACGACACACAAAAAACCCAGAAATTTACAGTTCTGACAAACTTTTTCCTCATTGAACCATTCAGTTTTTGTTTTTTTGTTTTTTTTGCTGCGATAAGCTGGAGTGTCAACCAGTTCATGGTACACGATAAACCTTCGGTTGCTATCTTCCGGCTTGTTTGGGAAGGTGTTGCAATGTCCGAAATGTCTGTACGTGTCTTACTAAGAGACATGTATACACCCACAACTGAAGGCAATGTATCAATGACCAGGATAAGCTGCTGCCTACTGAATAACAATAAAAGAAATCTCTACCGTTTCACAGACGAGTTTGGTCGTCCACTCCTTTCTGGGTATCGGCCGCGGAACCCAAACTCACAAGACACACGTGAACCGGAAACGTGTGAAATATCCCGAAAGGGAATCACGCGCTAACTTATGACTTGTATCCAGACGAAACACTTTCTCCTCGCTCTGTGAAAATACAATCGGCGTCTGCAGATCTCAAAGAGTCTACTAACAGGTATCCGTACTCCCACAATGCACGAAAATCCGCTTTCCCTACTGGTTGATAACCACGGATAGTCAGAGTGTACGGAGAGGTGTGGAGTATAGCCACTACAAGCGTGTTGGAGTATGTGTCTGTCTGACAGAGAGATCAGAAGGAAAAAAAAGAAGAAGAAGAAGAAGAAAAACGAAGTGCGCTGCGTGCGGTTGAGATGGAGGATTCGCTGTAGTCAGTGGGCGTGGCTTCAGGCGTCTGGACTACAATGTCAAATGACTACGGTCAGTAATTCCGCAAGTCATCGAACAACACCTTGGCACGGGCTAAAACCCGTACAAACAGGTTTACCGTGTATAACACTGCGCTGTTTCAGAGTGTGCGAAAGATCTTACACAACAGTCTGGGTGTTATCTAACAGTGTCAATGGTTGTAGCCGACCAGTGTTCTGAATCATGTTTGATTACGATCACAATGCCGTGACCTCACTACATCACCCGATGGAAGGCGTAGTTGGGGAGGGAGGGGGGGGGGTCTCCACTATTGTTCCAATCTACGTGTAAAGCGGACAGTTGGGCACAGTTTCTGGTTAACGCGACTGATACACCTTTTAAAGGCATGCCCTGTGCATTCTCTTCACACTGGGTGGGATAAAAATGCGCGATGGGTTGATAACCCGTATTCGGGTAGGTGGCGCTGATAGGTGTAGTTCTGGTGGGCGGTGTGTGGTTGTGAACGTGATTTTCGAGACATATGTCTTGTGACACAGAAACCTAGAAGGAGAATGTTTGTGGTTCCAATCTAGAGACGCTGCAGAGAAAGAAAAAAAAAATCGAAAAGTTGTGAAAAATATTAATCGTATCCGTGCAGGTACCGTGGGGTTCTGTGCCTTATACAGATGCTCTGCCGGTCTGTCTGTCTGTGTCTTTGTCTGTCTGTCTGTTTCTCTCTCTCTCTCTCTCTCTCTCTCTCTCTCTCACACACACACACACACACACACACACACACACACACACACACACACACACACACACACACACACACACACACACACACAGACGCACGCAAAGGCCTCCTAAGACAAAGGAACGTATTCACAAATAGAACGTTTAAGTCAGTTCTGCTCTACGGATGCGAAACATGGAGGACAACGAAGACGATGCAGCAGAAGATCCAGACATTTCTCAACACCTGTCTGAGGCGCATCTTCAACATCCGATGGCCAGAGAAGATCCGGAATGAAGAGCTGTGGGAGCGAGCGGGGCAGGAACCAGTGGCTAAGCAGATCCTGCGGAGGAAGTGGGGCTGGATTGGACACACCCTCAGGAAGCCAGCATCCAGCACCACACGCCAAGCCCTGACATGGAACCCGCAGGGGAAAAGGAAGAGAGGCCGGCCTCGCAACAGCTGGAGGCGGGACACTGAGGCAGAGCTATGTAAGCAGGGTACCAACTGGACTGGAGTGGCAAGACTGGCCCAGAACAGAGTGCGATGGCGAAGGGTTGTCGATGGCCTATGCTCCACGTGGAGCCAAGGGCCTAAGTAAGTAAGTAAGTTTCCGTCAGGGTCGCGATGACATTGTAATTCCATCCGTGTTGCGACATTACCGTCACTCCGAAGTCAGCAAATGTAATTCAAACATTAGGCACCACTGAACAACCCACGGTCAAACCCAACAGTGTCTCCACATAAAGATATCATCATGACGAAATTTGATCGTACGAGTAGACGATAATGTTCAAAACAGGCGAGACAGGACATCGATAATCTTGCACGTCGGTGTCAGCGGCTGCCCTCCAGTTCAAATAAGCTGAGCACGACCCTCACCTGGGTGCTGCTGACCTTGGCCGGCGCGCAAACGGTAACACGCATATATCTCTATGATTAGATGTTCCCGATTGCGACACTGACTGAGCGTATCTCTTTCAGCGCCGCGCTACTCGTAGACTGATCACGTACCGGTTAAAGTTTGTGTGACGCTCACACGCACGAAATCATGACTCACTATTGACTGAGTAGTGTAACTATAGAATATTCTGAAGAGCGGTGTGACAGGTGTGTGTGTGTGTGTGTGTGTGTGCCGTGTGTGCCGTGTGCGTGCGTGCGTGCGTGCGTGTGTGTGTGTGCATGCGCGCGCGTGTGTGTGTGTGTGTGTGTGTGTGTGTGTGTGTGTGTGTGTGTGTGTGTGTGTGTGTGTGTGTGTGTGAGAGAGAGAAAGAGAGAGAGAGAGAGAGATTCTTCTAGCAGCTTTTTTTTTATTATTCCATGAACACTCCACAATACTTAAAAGCAGATATTACATGCCAGAACTCTCTCTTTTCTTTTCCCCACGCGCAATATGAATACGACATCTACGGGGTAAAGTTTGTACTGCGCCACGCCTAAGACATGGGCTGTTGAAACACAGAACAGACGCCCAGCTCCTGTTTCCACGACTCCATCCTATTCAAACCCCGACGCGCAATCTCGCTGTGACATTTTCACAAACAATGCTGTTCCTCTTTAAAGAACCGTTTACTGCCGAGACAGCAATAGGCACTGGAACTGGAAGCGCACACAACAAGGGAGAAAACCGAGCCACAAAGGGCGAGAAGCCAAACACGTCAGAGATAAGCACAATAGCGCATAAAAATCGATCAGCAACGCGTATATATATATAATTAATCAGTTTGGGATAATCAGTATTAGGTTACATTACCACTTTTTTCCCGACAAACCGGATTTGCCCGTTGCTTAGCGGACCGGGGTTGGAACGTACTCCACTGGGTGTAATCAAAATAGAGGCAAGTGTTCACGGTGCTACTCCGCTTCAAAAGTAGCACCACCAGGACAGAGTGTGTCCAAACAGTAGAACCGAGTGTTTCCATTTTCAAATATGAGTAGCACCGAGTGTTTCCATTTTCAAATTTGAGTACCACCGGGTGTTTCCATTTTCAAACATGAGTAGCACCGAGTGTTTCCATTTTCAAACATGAGCAGTACCGAGTGTTTCCATTTTCAAACATGAGTAGCACCAAGTGTGTCCATTTTCAAAAATGAGTAGTACCGAGTGTTTCCATTTTCAAACATGAGTAGCACCGAGTGTTTCCATTTTCAAGTTTGAGTAGCACCGAGTGTTTCCATTTTCAAATCTAAGGAGCAAATCTAAAGGGTTCCCAACAGACTTCGGTCTGTCGGAGTGTGTCCAAACAGTAGCACTGAGTGTTTCCATTTTCAAATTTGAGTAGCACCGAGTGTTTCCATTTTCAAACATGAGTAGCACCGAGTGTTTCCATTTTCAAGTTTGAGTAGCACCGAGTGTGTCCATTTTCAAACATGAGTAGCACCGAGTGTGTCCATTTTCAAACATGAGCAGTACCGAGTGTTTCCATTTTCAAACATGAGTAGTACCGAGTGTTTCCATTTTCAAACACGAGTAGCACCGAGTGTTTCCATTTTCAAACATGAGTAGCACCGAGTGTGTCCATTTTCAAATATGAGTAGTACCGAGTGTTTCCATTTTCAAATATGAGTAGTATCGCGTGTGCATTTTCAAATCTAAGGAGCAAATCTAAAGGGTTCCCAACAGACTTCGGTCTGTCGGCGTGAAACTAAGAAAGAAAGACGCCGGTTATCAACCAGACAACGACTTTGACTAACGCGTTACTAGAATGGAATAAACACGTGTACATATTTCAAACATACGGCTTCAGTTAAGCGACAGCAGTCATCGTCGAATCTTTCTGGGGTCTATTTTGATTACACCCCGTGCACTCTGTCAATGTCAAAAGGTATTTTCCTGCCCTTCAAAATGCTGACAACGCGCCAAAGGTTATCCCCCCCCCCCCTCGCGCGCGTTGACGACCAGAACTACAGCGAGCAACAAAAGAAACGCGATTTCTCCTTTCATTGTTTGCTTGATTAGAAAAAGTTGCAGTCAGCCCCGGATTGGGCTTTTCTTCTTCTTCTACTTCTAGGCTTGCAAGGTTTCGCGTAATAAGCCAGCTTTCGTTTTTGACCAGTTCGTGCCTGTGAAAACTTCACGACTCAGTTTGTGTTTTGACGCTGAGCGGGAAAGATCACAGCTGCAAGACTCCTGACGCAGCACGCAACACCTGCCTGTCACTGCAGCGATGTGTGATTGTGTCTCGCACAGTGCCCAGAAGCACAATGAAGTCACCGCAGATTAGTACTCGGGTTTCAAAAGCGGGCGCTGAAGCGCTGAGCACTCTGCAACTGTGACAGGGTGGGTGGATGACTGGGAGTTTTAACGTCCTTTTCCACCAAAAACGGGGCAACGAGATAAAGGCCAGCACAAATCTTTGGCCCCAGCCGGGAATCGAACTCACGACCCGACCAATGAAAGTCCAACACTCAAGCATTCGGCTGTCCCGGCTCCCAGCAACTGTGACAGGGCTGACTGTGCATACTGCATTTTACACTGTCGCAGAGTGTGTGTGTGTGTGTGTGTGTGTGTGTGTGTGTGTGTGTGTGTGTGTGTGTGTGTGTGTGTGTGTGTGTGTGTGTGTTTAACGTTGTTTGCAACGTTTTGTTGAGATTGCAGACCTTTAATGAAAATTAAAGCTCTGATAGCCTGACGTCTGCTGCTGGTGCTGTTTGCTTTTGCCGGACTCGGGAAAAGATGTCACCAAGGGAGGAAGTTGGTGCGTGACTCGCGGTCAATACTACTCTGTCAACGTCTCTGGCGGAGCATACACTCGTGGCAAATCGACTGAAATCCTGACGGCAACCGGGACACACTTCATGCTCTGTCCTCCTTTTTTTTCGGCTCAGTGCCAGATCAATTTACCTTGTGTGTGTGTGTGTGTGTGTGTGTGTGTGTGTGTGTGTGTGTGTGTGTGTGTGTGTGTGTGTGTGTGTGTGTGTGTGTGTGTTGGGGAGTGGAGGGGAAGGGAGATAAAACAAACCTCTTCAAAGAAAACAGCTAGATTTTGAAATGCAAGAACTTTATTTAATTATTTATTTATTTATTTATTTATGCTTTGTCCTTTACCAACCCCTCTCACTTGGGAGGCAGGGCTCTGCGCAGTCACTCTCTTCTTATCAACGTTATGATTCACTGAAATTATCACCCATGGTCTAACTCAGTGTTAAGAACACCTACGCTAAAGGTACAGTTGATCACAACACACCATACGCCCCAGTTAACGTGGACCAGTTATCATTTTATGACAAACGCAGGCCAGTTGAATCCAGTTTCGGACATGACCCTATTTTCAATCAACGCGTAGCTGTTACACAACAATTCACAGCGAATCTCTCTTACGACAACCGCAAACCGGTTAAATCGAGTGGAAAAGAAGACCTTACACTAAAAAGCGCAGTTGTTTATAACAGCACAGCATATGCAAAAGCTAATCGTTGTTATAACGGGGTGGTTGGTGGTCTAGCGTTTGAGACTTTGTCACCAATGCGAGAGGTCAGTTTCGAGTCCCACTCGAGACGAAGACTTTGTCTTTCTCGTATGTGGCACCGAGCATTCGGGCCGATCGTCGGGGGTTCTCTCCGGGTACTCAGGCTCCCCCAGCCCTCCACCCCCCCCCCCCCCCCCCCCCCCCCGCCCACCCCTCTTGCACTGTTCAGCCCACAAAATTCAGGAAAATAAATGCAATTCTAAATTCCGAAGCTTGAATTGCTGAGCTGACCCTTAGCAACCACGCGATTGTAATGTGTTCCCGTCCAGTGTCTGAGAAAATGTGTGAGATTCACGTGAGCGTGCGTGTTGAGTTCAGTTCGCGTGGCTTTGAGCCAGTCCATGAAACTGAACAAAGAGCCCATACAATATACAGTTACCAGCGTTATACTGTTGTGACAAAAGTGGACCGGTTGACACTACGGTTTCGGACAATATCAATACGACCCTGGAACCACAGCAGGCTGTCGACCCTTACAATAGTCAAACGAAGCTGTCCACGAGTGTCTCAGCGCTAAGCAACGCACCCAAACATGAACTGAATCCACCCATATCCAATGTGCCGGCGCTCACCGAGTAAACAGGAGAGGGAAAAAAAAAACAAAAAAAAACCTGGACCGTCGTGTCACGCTGTCACATTTTTTACAGTAAGTAGAAACGCTACCCGGCCCTGCGGTGCGAGTGCGTGCGCTCTCAGCAACGCCGCTGTTGTCTTGGAAAGTTCTGGTAACCGCAAAGACAGGGCCTGGCTCGCTTCCCAAAACCATTGTTGGTGTTATTTCACCTTTGTCATTACGCCCTCTGTTTTTCGTACTGACTATGACCTTCGGCCCAAACACTGGAAAATTCCTTCTTGCTCTGTTTTTATGTCAGCTTTACGTGGCGAAAAGGACATTAATACCACCACCACCACCCCACCTCCTCACCCCCCCCCCCCCAAAAACAAACAAAAAAACAAACAAACAAAAAACCCCAAACAAAAAAACAAAAAACAACAAAAAACTAAACAAAACAAAAAAAAAACACCTCCCAAAAAAACCCCAACAAAACAAAGCAAAAAAAACCCAACAACAAAAACAAAAAAACCCAACAACAAAAACACAAAAAAAACAAACAAGAAACACCTGGAACTATAATAAGACAATTCCAATAGGATTATGTGGAAGGTATGCTGTTGGCGTTCCTGTGTTGAACACCCACATAGGGTGACCCCCTTCAAGTAGGGTTGCACGTGTGACTGTTTTATCTCCGCTGCCAGACGCTGATAGACGATCAGCTAGGAGCTTACTATGGTTAAAGATAATCCCTACATAACAACCGCAGCGGTAACAACATTTTCCTGTAACCCCACAACCCTGACGACAGTCCACACAGACAAGGGCCTTTTGTCCGTGCCCAATCTGGGAGGTACCAGAACACTCTCTCATTTCTTTTCAACAGGGGCTTGTTCGCAGACTCCTAGTTTCAAACGAGGCAGACAACAATTAATTTCTCGTGACAGCATCCACAGAGGCGAACCCATTTCCGATAACTGTCTCTAAGGGCTGGTTTGTTGGTTAGCTGGTTGCTTGCTTGCTTGCTTGCTTGTGTGGTTGCGGGCTTAATACATTTCGTACCGCGAACGAGTATCCGACGTTTTGGACTCTTTGTCGGTTTTGGACCTGTATGCGAAATTTAAGCAAGATTAACGGTTCCTTGACGGCTCTTAGAACAACAACAAAAAGGGTGGGTGGATGTTTGGGAGTTTAACGTCCTTTTCCACCACATACGGGTGATATCAAAGACGGGGCAACGATGAAAAAGCCAGCACAAATATTTGGCCCCAGCCGGGATTCGAACTCACAACCGAGTATTGGAAGTCCAACGCTCTACCATTCGGCCACCCCTGGCTCTTGCTGCAGCAAACACGAGTACATGTATAAACAAAGTACAACTCTCCCACAAGGGTGGGTGGGTGTGTGTTTGGGAGTTTAACGCCCTTTTCTACCACGTACGGGAGATATCAAAGACGGGGCAACGAGAGAAAGGCTAGTACAAAGATTTGGCCCCCAGCCGAGGTTACTCTCCCACAAACCAAATTTAAATCCATTAAAAACTAACCCTTTATTTTATTTTCTTTATTCATGCCCCTGAACAAAAAAACAAATTTGTTCTTGATGGACACAATAAAGTCGTTTGAAGTTTGAAGTTAATTTTTTAAATAGGGAACACTGATGCACAACCCCAAACGTACTTGGAAGGAACTGAGTTATTAAAGTCTTTTCCCGCCACATAACAATGAAACCATAAGACAGGACAAGGAGGAAAAAGCCACCACACTCTTCTTCTGGTTTCCAGGCAAGAGATTCGAACTCACGATCCGAGCAATGGAAAGTCCAACGCTCTGTCGGCCCCTGTTCCCCAACACCCGAAAGTAAACGGACGCCTTGTTTTTCCACAGAATCGAGCTGTTTTGTTGAAAATCGTCTAGCACAGTCTAAGCACACGCCAAACAAAAATCTATATTTCCCCGGCAGGCAATGCAAGCCCTGACACAGGACGGGCGCCCGCTACCGGCGTATAATTATTACTGGCAGACGGGCACTGAGTACGCTTCGAGCTAAATGAATCTGACCCCAGTGGAAACAAACGCCCCATCCCGGGGCCAGGGATGCCATTAGTGAATCAGAGCTTTGTCAGATTCGTCAAATCCACGCTACGTTTAATGCTTTAGACTAGGCCGCAGCAATGATTATGATTTTTTTTCCTCGTGTCGGCCAGGGATACGGTGAGTGAGTGTAGGGGATTGATCAATCACGCGATCACTCCAATTACGTTATAGGTTCACAGCATTGTCTGACTCGATCGTCAGATCCACACAACAGCAAACTTTAGAACTGCCGGATCCAGCAGCAATGAAGTTGATTTCGACTGTGAAATTTGAGGGGTGACATGAAAGACGGGGGCTTGGGGGGGGGGGGGGGGGGGGGGGAGGGGAGCCAGCACAGCCAGGATTCATTTCGTGAACCTAATGACAGGTTTGGGGTAGGATTGTACACAACACAACCCTACTCTATTGACGGTCACACACTGTCACGAGAGAGATAACAGCCCCAACGCGTCTATCGATTGGCGCAAGACTGTTTGTCACGGGCTCATCGATTGGTTGTTGATTGCGACTGAAAGAGTAGGCGCTTTACAGATTACCTCTACTTACCAGTTTCCCCCCCTAAGTGGAACATTGATTTACTGGGACAACGGCAAGACAATTCTGTTGACAGCACATAGACAGAGCTACAGCCTCCCTGCAGCCACTACCCTCGGCTATATTGGAGTGACACCATTTTGTTCCTGGCTCCACAACGAACGATTCTTGACAGGAACCTAAATATCACTATCTATCTATCCGATATCTATCTATCTATCTATCTATCTATCTATCTATCTATCTATCTATGTGTATATCTCTCTATAGATATTTCTTCTTTAAAGGACTTCTAGCCGAATGGTAGAGCGTTGGACTCTCAATGCTCGGGTCGTGAGTTCGTATCCCGGCTGGAGCCAAATATTTGTGCTGGCTTTTTCATCGTTGCCCCGTCTTTGATATCACCCGTATGTGGTGGAAAAGAACGTTAAACACCAAACACCCACCCCACCCCTCTTCTTTAAAGGACTTCTTTAAGCATAGGTTGGTTTAAACTTTTTATTCAGGCACAGATCGCCGTCAAACAGTAACAGCATTGCAACAGAGCACAAAAACTTACCAGGTGAGCTCATCTGAGCCAAGTTACATACATACATGCACTGTCGAGTAACTGCCGCGAAAATTAAATGGCACAGGTTGGCCCACAGGGAAAAAAAAGCCAACAAAACACCAGCGATATCTCTTCACGAATCCCCACAAACAGGAAGTAGGGTAAACCGAGTGTTTTCCGGAGGGGTGTAATGTTGGGGTGGGGCTATATGGGATCATAGTGTGACGGGGTGGGATTGTTGGCTGTGCAGCCATGGGACTGTGGGATAATTATGCAGGTTGGCTGGTTACTTGCCAGCGTCAACAGTGATTACAGAATGCCCTAGCGTACAGGTTAGGGGGGAACTGAATTTGGGGGTGGAAG
>JACVVK020000004.1:1952500-1962500 GCA_018292915.2 Batillaria attramentaria
GTTTTTTTTTTTTTTGGGGGGGGGATGCCCCAACTCTTCGCCATCCCCAGTGGAATTCTTCCCGCAATTCTTAATGATGATAAGATGATGCTATGGAGGTCCACGTGGTTTGAGACTGCATGGCAGGGTCACATTCAACGCTTCCTGTCATAAATATCCCCAGCGCGGGAACTACGGCACCTGCGATGCCGGTCATGTAATCATCCACATCATGAGAAGTGTCATACCAAGGGAAGTACAGTACTCCCAAAGTCGCACCCGTGAAGTGGGTGAGTCTCGGCTGTGTGGCAATAGCCGCCCTCCCCTCCTCCTACCCCCTCTGGGCCCGTAACAGATCCGCTCTAGTAGGAGCCGGCCTATATAGGAAAAATCCCGCTTGCCTCGGCTGGGATTCGAGCCCAGGTCTCCCGGTCCATGATCCGGAGTGCTAACCACTACACTACGGCGGCCGGTGAAAGAAGGCGTTTAACTGGTTTTAGTATTGTTATTGATTAATTTTTCAAATGTTTACAAATAAGCAGGAGCGAGCAAGCCACAAAGACTAATTCGCGGCTGTAAAAATAAACAAGACGTAAACAGGGCGTAAACAGGACGTAAACAGGACTTTGAACAATGCCAAATCGTTCTGTGGAAGCCAAGATATCTCCACTGAATGTTGCCGTGGAACTCCAAGACAATGAATTGTCAGGCTGCCAGGCGTTGCCGTGAAATTCTCCTCTAGAAGAAAGCCGTATTACGAAGAGTGTGCTTGCCTTCATGCATAAACCTCCTAGACTTGCTCTTAGAAATCCTGGATCGTTAATGCTTCTAGATACGCAAAGCAAGCTCTCTGTCGCTGTCGCTGTCGCTCTCTCTCTCTGAACTCAATATCCAATGCCTAATATCCGGAGATTTCTCTCTCTCTCTCTCTCTCTCTCTCTCTCTCTCTCTCTCTCTCTCGTGTGCGAGGAATCCAAATTACCCTTTAGCAGACATCTATTGCATGCTGCGTCATTCATTTCATTGTCCGGCGGGTTATTTGGTATCTCATTCTGACCTATGATCGAATTACAGTGTGCCCAAGACGCGTCCGACCCATCCCTACCACAGACAGACATTAGCACCAGTCCTACGGCAATGCTCTTCCGAAATGGCCAGGATTTCAACTTCCCCACTGACAAGCACACCGGATCTGACCGGTTTCGGTCGAAACTGAAAGGGCGTAAGTGCCATGGATTCGGTAAGCCACTTAAGCAGGTAGATTCTTTTATGCGGGTTTCGAATCAGGCGGAAAATAGCGACGTGTGGCGGATCTGATAAGGTGAGCGGTGGGAACTATTGTAACTGACCACGTACAACACGAGAACACGAGTGTAGGTTCTAATCAGTGAAAATCCAGTGAGATCTGGCCTAAGTTGTAACACACGCTGCCGAAAAACAACAGGCTTGAAACTGGTTACGTTAACTCAATTCCTACCAAGTGAGTTTGGGGATGTGCACCTGTGGTCTCGCACACACACACACACACACACACACAAAATAAAAAATCACGATTAATTGATGTCTACACGGATTTAAATTAATAATACATGTAATAATAATAACAATAGAATATGTATTATATAGCGTCTAACCTTATTTAAGCTCTAGGCGCTTTCCATAAAATACATATTTATTCATATAAGACGTAAGAAAACACAGATAAAACAAACGCAATACAGGTAAAACTGACAAAACAGATTAAAAACTAATAAAACTCATATCCCCACACCCCCACACACACACACACACACACACACACGTTCCCTGCGCACACACACACACACACACGTTCCCTGCGCACACACACACACACACACGTTCCCTGCGCACACACGCACTCACACCAGCAGAACATGGCACAGCTATGGCACAAACTGGGTTTAGTGGGAGCGGTGCTACTGCACTTTGATTATACTCGTGTTTGCTGAAATAAGAGCCGTCAAGGAGCCGTTCACCTTGCCTGATTTTCGCATACAGGCCCAAAACCGAGGAAAAAAGCCAGAAAACGTGAGATACTCGTTCGCGGGACGAAATTTCTTAATCGCTTGATTTTTTTGTCGGTGGTGTTCCTCGGCTGAACACTCCCGGTGTCACCCCCCCCCCCCACCCCACCCCTGTTTGGATATGAGGTGTGTGTGTGTGTGTGTGTGTGTGTGTGTGTGTGTGTGTGTGTGTGTGTGTGTGTGTGTGTGTGTGTGTGTGTGACCGGCCGTTTTCAGGTACCCCGCCACTTGGGCAGCCACTCTCCGACGTCGCCAGAAATCGAGAGTTCTTATGCTCAGGGGGGCTTACCATGGCTGAAGATAACATGCTCATTACAGCAGTGACAATAACGACATTTTGCTGTAGCTTCACAACTCTAGCCACACTCAGTAACAAGTCTTTGCACAAGGCAGAATCGCTGGAGTGATTCCCTCCCCTCCCCTCCCAACCCAACCCCACCCCTACCCCCTGCCGCCGTCACATATGCCAAAAGACGTAAGATGTAAATGTTATGAATGGTCTCATCATGTATTCTGATACACATGCACCAAACCCAGTATCTGTGCACCAGTCTGTCCATCATCTGCTGGCTTCAGTTGCTGGACAGTTGAAAAGAACATTCGAGATGGTCGTTTACGACCAGTGCACAAAATGTTAAAACTGACAAAAATGCTTCAGTTTCGCAGTAACATCTGTCATCCCCCCCCCCCCCCCCCCAAAAAAAAAAATGTCATTCGCATTACTCCCGTGTACATTTTGAAGCGGTGAGCAATAGCAGTGCTACACACTACATTTCAGCACGAGACATGTATACTGACCTGCCGTTATGCTTATCACACACACACCCCCACGAACAGTTACGTCACACAAGAGTACAGTATCACAGCGACGTTTCACACTTACCTTCAGTTAGCACGCCATTCGGAATCTGAACTGGCCAGTATGCGCACAGCACGAGAGAAATTAACAGAACAGCGCCAAAACACAATTTTCTCCACTAAAGAGATCGATACAGGAAAGTGACGTGCCGGCGACACACACACACACACAGAGAACTCTACACACACCGGGCTTCTCTCTCCCCGAGACCAGATCGAACAGTTATCAATCTCTGTGCATACGACTCTACACACACGTACGCGCGCCGCCACGCGTTGAGGGCAGACGACAGCTCACGAGATGTGCCCTTGTCTTTCACCGCCGCCGCCGGCTCGAACTGGTTGCTAGTGATAAGCCAATATAGGTGTCCTGACCACTCAGTTTCTGCCCACACCTCTGTCCCGTCCCTTATCGGCACTTTGCACACGACAAGCGGCTAGCGTGAAGGAGAGAGGTGATGCCACCCTTAGCGTCGCGTAAATATTATCCGCTACTTTGCGTTGCACCGGTTTGTTAGTCAGTCGTCAGTTTCCCGCCCGCCTTCAGAGTTTTGGATCCATAACGCTACAATTCACAAAGGCCGGGTCCACATTCAGCCCCAGACCCTGCTCAATGTAGAGGTGTATTGATTGAAAACGCGAAAAACCTCAGGTGAAGGGGAGGGGGGGGCGCAAAATTTGCAAGAAAATGACGGCAGGCGCCATATTTGTCAGTAATTTTTTTCCCTCGGTAAAATCAGCCGCACTTGCAGACCCACTGGGGGTACACGTGTACTGGGAAAGCTCAGATGCCAGAGTGTTTCAGGGACTTTTTCTTGTCTCATGACCAGTATGCGAAAATAATTGACAAAACCGCTTTCAGAGAAATGTTCTGGCACTTTCCCAATGGACTGTCAAGTTCTTGTCTTATTCTGGCTTACGCATAAAACTGCACTTTACCCATCAAGCTGGTGCATCGAATCAGTCAGTGATCGAGTTGTTTGGGAGTATAACCTCCTTTTCCGCCACGTATGGGTAATATCAAAGACGGGGCAACAAGAAAAAAGCCAACACAAATATTTCGACTGATCGAACCTAATGCCAAATAAATACCTCGTTCACACGAACCAGCACATAAGGAAATTATGCGATTGCACCAATATACTAACTGAATCAGTGATCAAGCATGTTTATGCTACGGGGATATCAGAAAGTGCATTGCAGATGGTTAAGTATACGATGTTTGTGTTTGTTTTGTGTTGATGCTGTTGCTGCAAGATATAATCTAATACGTTCCTCACCTCTGAGCAGTAGATTTCGACATCTCTCTCTCTCCCCCCCCCCCCCCCCTTCTCCTCTCTCCCCCCCCCCTTCTCCCCTCTCTCTCTCTCTCTCTCTGTGTGTGTGTGTGTGTGTGTGTGTGTGTGTGTGTGTGTGTGTGTGGTCTGTCTGTCTGTCTGTCTGTGTCGGCTGTAGCTATCTCAGTGTATGTATATCCAAGTGAAGCCTTTTCAGTCTTTACTTCACGCCTGCTGTGCACCACTTCGTCAACCATTTGTCTCAGGCATGTTTTATTAAATAAGCACGGAACACCGCATGTCTAACGTCACTATCGTCTGACTATAGTGTCAAGCACGGTCACTGTCGCTTGCCGCTCTGTTGTCTTTGCTCTTCAACGTTAGCGAGACCGCTAAGTGCATGCCGTCGCCATGGCTCTGAAGAGACTGTACCAGTTCAGAACACAGCCCGAAAAATCCCACTCAAACCTGAGGGTGGCCTGCGGTTCTTACTGTGCACCAAAGAGCATGAGGTTTTTAGCCGGGCTGAGCGCTGAACTGTGCTCCGCAAAGCTGCTCCGGTTTGCTGCTGTGTGAAATTGTAGACAGCGTTTCACGAGGGGAGAGGAGGGTTGGGGAGTGGAGGGGAGGGGGGGTGTTTGGGAGTTTAACGCCTTTTTCCGCCAGCTAAAGATGACATCAAAGACGAGTCAACGAGACGAAAAATACCAGTACAAATATGTGGCCCCAGCCGGGATTCGTACCACTCAGTATAGGGTCGCAGAAGACTGACGAAGAAGAAGAAGAAGCTTGATTTCAGTAGCTATCTCTGCGTCTGAAGAAAACTGCCACTAATACTGCCGCTGGGTACGGGGAGCCGGGGTGGCCGAATGGTAGAGCGTTGGACTTCTAATGCTCGGGTCGTGAGTTCGTATCCCGGCTGGGGTTAAATATTTGTGCTGGCTTTTTCATCGTTGCCCCGTCTTTGATATAACCCGTATGTGGTGGAAAAGGACGTTAAACTCCCAAACACCCGCCCACCCACCCCGCCACTGAGCACAGTGGCAATGCTCCGGCTAATTTTAATGTTTGCGTCCTCACATTCCTGCCATGTCGCGTTGTACGCTATCTCTGGCTACCTGCGGATATTGGCTTTCACAGACAAGCTTCGTCTATTGACGTCGCTTCAAATGAAGGGGGGGGGGGGGGGGGGGCTGGTGTGAATGAATAGCTAGTTATAAGTTGTGTCGTGTCTTGGACACGGCCGTCCACAGTAAACATGACTCAAGCCGACTTGTACTGGGCCTGGTTGTTTGTACACAATACTGTAAACTATACGGCGTCTGCATGGCAGTGCATGCACCAGGAAGAATGTCTATGCCGTGCCATGGATTGGATAATTACGTAGACACTGGTACCGTCTGATGGTAGACATGTCTGTTGTTGTTGTTGTTGTTGCTATTGTGTGTGTGTGTGTGTGTGTGTGTGTGTGTGTGTGTTTGTGTGTGTTCTTTTTGTTTGTGTGTGTTCTTTTTGTTTGTGTGTGTGTGTGTGTGTGTGTGTGTGTGTGTGTGTGTGTGTGCAAAGAAAATTAAAATATGCAAAAAGTGCTTTGTTGTTAAATCGGTTTTGTTGCTGTTGTTGTTGTTTACCGCATTTGTACGTACGTTGTAGAGGGCCTAGTTATGTGTCCTAGTTATGTCTGCCATGTACACTCGAATGGACAAAAATGACCCTAAACAAAGTCCGTAAGACAAAGACAAGTCCGTAAATTTCCCCACGCCAAGGACGAAACAATCATACAATTCGACACACACGTATACATTCATATCCTTGAATGTTATTTTGATCACAGAAGGAGAATCTTCCTCATTCGACAGAGATTTACCGTTTTACAGTTACTGACAACAATGTTTCGTTGCACTGAACCTATACCACAGACGTACACTCCATGGTCTCTGCCTGTTCAGAGACTCAGTGAAAGCACGAATATACTCTACAATAACAGGCTTCATATCCTTGAGTGTCATTACGCTCACAGAAGGAGAAAAACGACCCTTGATATGTCTTCCTCATTTGAGAGAGAATTACAGTGTCAGCAGTGCTTTGCTGTGGACTGTTCCAAAAACATACAGAACAAGGTCTCTGCCTGTACAGAGACTGAAAGAACGAACGTAACGTACAATACACGTAAAAGCTAGTTTCATACCATTGAGTATCGTTGTGCCCACAGCTAAAAGAAAAATCCTTGCCAAGTCTTCCTCAGAGGTTTGGCAGCAGTGTTTCCGTTAAAGCCTATACCAAAGACATACACAGCGTGGTCTTTGTCTATACTGAACGAACGAACGAACGAACACAAACTTCGATAACATTTTTCTTATAATTCTTTCACATGGGAGACATTTGACAGAGAATCACCACACAGCTAATGGCGACAAGCTGTGTCAAGTTTTGTTGCGGTAGCCTATTCCGGCTGGGTGGGTGGGTGTTTAGGAGTTTTACGTCCTTCTCCACCACGTAAGGGTGATATCAAAGACGGGGCGACGAGGAAAAAGGCCAGCACAAATATGTGGCCCCAGCCGGGATTCGAACTCACGACCCAAGCACTGTCAGCCCAACGCTCTACCATTCGGCTATCCCGGCTCATGTATAGACTAAATGTATGGGATGGTCATTGACTTAAAGAATGAATACCAAGGTGTGAAGGATGGACGACTGAGATACAGCTCGAACACACGCGTACAGCTACAACATTAAAAGGACGCCATCAAAACGATTTTATCACTTGGGCAACAGTGGAACGGGTATTAGACTATTAGTCATGCTTCAACTCGAACTGGCCAACACAGCTTAGCCGGGAGTCATACCGACACCTTCGTCCTATACCCCTCAAACTTCTGCCGGTGACAACACCGCACAGCCAACTACACCCATAGCTTACACTAGCTCTATATACAGTCCATTCCTCTGTCTGATACAAAAAAAGCCCACAACGTCAGGAAAGACTGTCGTTCACCTAGCAGACGAACAAGTCAACGTGTGGACCCCTGAAACTGACCAACGGCGCGAAACAAGTTCACAGGAAACGACAGGTGTCAGCCTGAACACACCCAACGCAAGCTGCTAGTAAATGGCATCAGTGTACGTGTCCTAAATTTAGTTTCCAGATGTTTCTGTCAGCAGTCACAAGACCGTACGTGCTGTTACAACTAATTTGTACATCTCCTCAACTTAAAACATAGTAGTTACTGAAAGTTTAAAGAGAAACGCAACAGAGCTGAGATGACCTACCTGACCGGTATGCTGTGGTAGTGCTCGTATTGTGGTGGTCACGACCAATAGCAGGGGAAGGCGGCCTAGCGGTCGCTAAGGGGGGGACGCGGTTTGTAGTAAACGGAGACAGGCCGGTTTGGCCGCCAAGCAATGCGAGGTTCAGTGCTTGTCCCGGTGAGTGTTAGGGATTAGCCTATTGTGTACACGCTGCGTTCCTCCGTCGCGGTCACGGGCTAAAACCCGTGTGTGTGTGTGTGTGTGTGTGTGTGTGTGTGTGTGTGTGTGTGTGTGTGCCGGTCGTGTGTGTGTGTGTGTGTTGGCAGACTGTGATCAAATGGAGCGGAGGATGAAGTCTGTGAATTTTGTGTGATAATCTTAAATAGTTATTTTAGATTATACCTACCTTAATACCAAGACTTTTTTAATGTGATTTTTTTTTAAATTCATAGAAATCTCTAATTTAATTGTAGTGTTTATTATGTATTATCTTATGTGTATTTTTAATTTGATGTGTATCATTGTCTTTGTTTGTCCGCCACACCAAAATTTCCCTTTGGGATAATAAAGATGTATTGATTGATGGATTGATTGATTGATTGATTGATTGATTGATTGATTGATTGATTGATTGATTGATAAAACCGCTGCTGCGGGTTTCAATGGAAAATCCAGACTATGTTATCTCACCACTCTGCAACTGCCACGTTTTGTTTCCACTTTGCCATCGTCTTTGTCTAACATGAAGGAGCTAGGGGGTCCCTTCCTTCATCATTTTCCCCCAGTTTTAACTACATGTATTTACCACACAAAGGGAAAAGGGAAAGAAAATAAAAGGGGGGGGGGGACAAAATGGCCAAAGAATAAAAATGATACCTTCCAAAAATGGTTCTTAAGGGGCCCCTCTTTCTGATACCCTCAAATAATATGACGGAGTTGGAATAACGAGGCTGGTACTGACCCTACTGAGTGCTGAACTCGAAATTTAATTTCTAATTTCGGAAATGTTCGGGTCGCGAGTTCGAATTCGCCCTGTCTTTCTGTCAGTCACTGACCAAAACTGCAATAAAAAAAAAAAAAAATCCAGGCTATGTTCTCTCAGACGTCGGCAACTGCAACTTTGGCATCTTCTTTGTCTACTACTGGGGCATGGGATAGCCGAGGTAATAGGCACTCGTAGATTGTCGATGCTTGAAAATCATTCAGCCCGTTATAGTAGGGAGACGGGGTTGGCGATGGGCATGACTATGAAAAGTAGTAAATTAAAAATATTAAATACTTATTTATTTTTAAATATCAACACTCTACGAGCGTTTGTGGCCGAGGTCGCAGAACGTTGTAACTGTAAAATGAACTGTGAACGCTCGGGAGCACACACACACACACACACACACACACACACACACACACACACACACACACACACACACACACACACACACGACGTGCTGTCCGCTATATTCGCACGCACACGCACACACACACACACACACACACACACACACACACACACGACGTGCTGTCCGCTATATTCGCACGTTGCCCCGCCCTTGATATCACCTTGTGTGATGGACAAGGATGTTCAACACTTAACCGAATTCCAACAAACATTAGTATAATATAGTCACCAATGCGAGAGGTCAGGGGTTCGAGCCCCACTCGGGGCAAAGAATTTTTCCTTCTCGTATGTGGCACCGTTCATTCGGGCCGATCGTCGGGGGTTCTCTCCGGGTACTCCGGCTTCCTCCCCCTCTGCTTTGGAAATGTTCAGCCCACCAAATTTGAAAAATAAATGCAACTCTAAATTCCGAAATTTAAATAGCTGAGCTGACCCTTCGCACCACGTGATTGTAATGTGTTTATGTCCGGTGTGTGAGAGAATGTGTGTGATTCACGTGAGCGTGCGTGTTGGGTTCAGTTCGCGGCGCTTTGAGCCGATTCATGAAATTGGGTAAAGCGCCTATATAATACTCATTATTATTATTATTATTATTATAAATCAACTATCTGTAAATAATGATGTGCGCTGGTTGGTGTCTGCAGCATCTGACGCATTCTGTCCGCCGCAAGACCGATTCCAAAAACGGAAGAACTGAGTTCGTGATTTATCTGAGATGAAGTCTGTACAAGTTTTGGCCTTGATTGGTCCAACGGAGATCCAGAGTAAAATACCGAGCGAAGCACCTACCCGCACATCAGTGACAGGTCTACTCTAAACCATCTGGGGCACCAGGACCTGATGTACAGGGTTCTTTTCATTTTCTGTGTTGCAGGACTGGTTGTGGAGCGATTTCAAAAGACTGATCAGCTAAAGGCAAACAACTTCGTCACAGCTTTAGGCCCGCCTACAAACGCGTGACGTAAACGCTGTGGTGCAAACGCTGTGGTGCAAACGCCGTGTGTGTGTGTGTGTGTGTGTGTGTGTGTGTGTGTGTGTGTGTGTGTGTGTGTGTGTGTGTGTGTGTGTGTTGCTTGCACTTTAATGCAAACATTTTATCAGAAGCTGTACTGTCCTGGGCCCGCATGTAAAAGTCGGGGTTAGGGAGTTTAGTCCCGGGTTAGAGTCTAACCTCGAACTAAACTAGCTCTAAG
>JACVVK020000004.1:1967500-1972500 GCA_018292915.2 Batillaria attramentaria
CACACACACACACGCACGGTACACATACCTGCATTTTAATGTGACTGCCAATGATCAAATAATCAAATTGAAAAAGAATAAAAACTTAAACATGAAAGTAAGAAAACTGAGAAAGAAATAGCGAGACTTGAGGCGAGGAGTTTGTTTGTTTGTTTTCTTGTTGTGATTGTGACACTGTGTACCAACGTGTGAAAGAGAGAGAGAGCGACAATGACAATGACAATGAGCCTTTATTTATCAACGGTAAAGCTATTGGCACAGTTACCATTTCCAAACTTGCCGTTGCTACTCTAAATTACAAAAGAAAGAAAGAAAAAATTCAAGCAACCAAAACAAACATACATACATACATACATACATACATACATACATACATACATACATACATACATACATACATACATACATACATACATACATACATACATACATACATACATACATACAAACAAGGACAATCACCAAGCGAACGACCAAGTATATAAGCCAAAACGCAACGGAATAAGAGGCTACATCTACGTTCAAACAAAGTAAAAAAAAAAAAGAAGTTCAAACTAGGAAAGGAAAGAAAAAAAATTACATACTTTCCTCACTCACACACACACACACACACACACACACACACACACACACACACACACACACACACACACACACACACACACACACACAGAGACTGACTATGATCTTATTACATAATATACTGGCGTCCAAACTGACTAGTCATCGATTCATACACTGATTCCTCTCTCCTGGAACGGAGTGGGTGAAAGGCAGAGACATACATAACATTATTATACATAAGATGCATCATGTACGTCTCTGTTTAAAAGGTCACCTGTGTGACCATCGGTATCGTCTTCGCTCTCTGCATAACCCAGGGGCAGGGGTAGCCTGATCTGCCGGTGTTTTACAGTAAGCGATCCTGACGGCCACTGAGCAGGCCGTTCGAATCAAAAGGCCTTTAGATCGATGGGAGGAATGAAAGGCAGTTTGCCGTAGCCAGGGCCACGTAACAATGCCGTCCCAACGTTTATCATCGTCAGCCTCCAAAACACAGTCCCAACTTCAAATACTCGTGTGTTTCGTGTTGCACGTATGATGATGTTAATTGTTGATGTTAATTCTCGGTCTGTGCTACCTGGCGTGTGTTTAGATTCTTGAGATTGACTTCGTCAGATCGGTGATTGGTCTATGTGTGCGTGTGTGTTAATTAATATTTTGGTTTTGTCTTGTCTAGTGTGTTTTATTAGTTTATTAATAGGTTATAAGGTGTGTGTTAGTTATTATTCTTCTGATGCGTTATACCACTATAGGAAATTTGATGGCTTTTGTATGTGTGTTTTCTGGAGGGCAGGGGAGGGCAGGGGAGGGCGGGGGTCCCCTTTCTATGCCCCAGGTGGGTCAGGAAAAATAACAGACTTCTGACTTTGACTTTTGACTTTTGGTTACAAGGTGTTTGTCGGCTGTTCGGTCAACCTTTCTGCCAAACAATGGACGGGGGGAACTATTTTATTTTCAGTGCTGTCTGTCTGGCCGTCCCGTCCGTAGATACACATGTATTTCTTTCTGTGACTGAAACCGTTCATCCAGATTTAATCCATTCATCCATTCAATTGCATGGCCATTTTTTTTTTTTTTTTGCCGACTGTTTAGGGAAACTCACTTATTCTCAGTGCTGTCTGTCTGCCTGTCTGTTTGCCTCTCCGTCTTGTGTGCATTCAGTTGACACTTTTATGGTTGCCGTATCCGGCTCCGTCTGAAAACGCCGATAAACGGCCAGTATTAATTCAACTTTGCATGAGACCGAGGCCTAAATGCCGGAGATTTTCTGACCAAGAGCCACTGACTGAAGTTGCCGGCTGCCATCAAGTGTAAGGGGACTTTCCGTCACTCATTGCTGCTTTTCTTGAATACTATTTCTGTTAAAGGTCTTGTTCACTGTATCAGCCGAGACGTGCAGTGCATGTTCAAAACAATAAAACTAGCGGTGCCTGATGGAGCCGCCCGCCGGATATTTTCGTGGGGCTCGAGCCGTCTTTGAGATATTTTCGACGCCGGAACGGCTCGGCCACTGATGTGCCCCTATTTTTTTTATTTTTTTTAAACATGCACTGCGTGTGATATGCTCGCGGAGTAGAGCTTTAATCTATTGTTGGTGAAATTTGAACTGACGCCGACAAAATTATTTGCCATGGAAATAAATGCAACTAACTGACAATTTTGAAAAAGACAAGAAATGGAATTCAGTGAACCGTCACTGACTAAATCAGTCAGTCAGTCCTGAAAATACCATTTGTTATTATTATCATTATTATTATTATTATTATTATTATTATTATTGCTGCTGCTGCTGCTGTTGTTGTTGTTGTTGTCGTTTCACGGTGTGCAATGACACACCGTGGTTTTATTCATACCGGCACCGGCGTTACTGATCCACTGACTGATGTCCGGCCGTCACTGACTCGGTCATCAGTGTCAATACAGACATCTTCAGTTGTCACGAGTGGGTCTGGATGGACACTTTCTTTTCTTTTTTTCTTTTTTTTCTTTTCTTTTTTAATCAGTTCTAAACGTGAGTGTATTTATAACTGACTTCAAGTCAGTCACCAGCATCAGTTTGCTGAGTCCGCCACATTCCCGATCACAAAATACCCATGCCTGTGTTGTGATGTGGTCCCACATTAGTGCCCACATTCTTAGCCAAAGATCACCGCCCGCGGCCCACAGTTTCCCGCCAACCCCCAAACGTTCTGGTAAATTCCAGTATTGCTACCCCTCCCACCCCCCACCCCCACTGCCCCCCCCCCTCCCCCCCCTCCCCCGGCCTTCAAGCCAACTTTACCCGACCGGCATTTTGTTTGCTCGCTTTAGCCGGCACGACAAATGGTTGACCTAAAAAACACCCAAGCTACTCATGTTTGTTGACCCAACATGAGAGACTAGGTATGTGTAACCCCCCCCCCCCCATCGGCCACCCCCCACCTCCCCTCCACCCTTCCCAACTGAAACGCGCCTCGACTTCCACCCCTAAGTCCGACATTGCGACACTCGGTCAGTTTCGTCACTGCCACAGCAAATGGCTGCGTTACCTTCTCCGCAGTCAGTTGTTGACAGTGAACGTGACATGGGCCTACCCGGGGTATCGTCAATATGCCCGTAATGTACGTCACTATGACTCAGTGTGTACCTGTAGTTACCAGGGGACGTATGGAGAAACACGTTGTGGTGTTGGCGTAATTTAATCCGCATAATGCTGATTACAGTTGGAGTGGTTCCGGCTACGGCTTAAAATAACACGATGAACCGGCCCCCGTAGTGTAGTGGTTAGCACTTCGGATCATGGACCGGGAGACCCGGGTTCGAATCCCAGCCGAGGCAAGCGGGATTTTTCCTACCTAGGTCGGCTCCTACCCAGAGCGGGTGTGCTATGGGCCCAATGGGGAGGCTGTTGCCACACAGCCGAGCTTCACCCACTTCACGGGTGCGACTTTGGGGGTGCTTCCCTTTGTATGACACGTCTTATGATGTGGATGATTACACGGCCGGCACCGCAGGTGCCGTAGTTCCCGGGCCTGGTTGATGCCGGGATATTTATGACAGGAAGCGTGGAATGCGGCCCTGTCCCGCAGTCCCAAACCACATGGACCTCCATAGCATCATCTTACTATCATCCTCATCTCCATCATCATGCATAATAAAAAATAAAATTAAAAAATTGTCTCAGCTTCCGAGTCCTCCGTGGGTTCCACCCATGACCTGGGAGGAACACCACTGGAGCAGGCAAAGAGTTGGGGCAGCAAAAAAAAAAAAAAAAAAAAAAACACGATGACTGAGGAAAAAATGTTTGCCGCCAAGTCAGTGCGTGAAAGCTTTGCTGTTGAAAGTATTTGATGCGTCGGGTCATTATACCACAGGCCTGTATCTGGGTCAGGCCGGGTTAGAACTCGCCGGGGACAAAAAAAATGTGTAACTTGAGCGTTGAAGTTCAGTCTTGTGCGGCTCTCGTCACGGTACAACGTGACGTGTGTGTGTGTGTGTGTGTGTGTGTGTGTGTGTGTGTGTGTGTGTTGCAAGCCCAGCGGACAAACCTATTGAATCCATGTGTGTGTGTGTGTGTGTGTGTGTGTGTGTGTGTGTGTGTGTGTGTGTGTGTTTGCAGGTCGGTTGCAAACAAAAAAAGTACCGATCTTTAGTATGCATAGTATGCATCTTTAGTATGTACCTGGGGCTTAGTTCTTAAAGTGTTTGCGCTCCAGAGGTGACCGACAATCCAAGGCCTACGCGATACAAGGCTTCTAAAGTACGAGACGTACGCCTCTCGCTATACGCTTCTCTATTCCCTGTCAGTTACCCTGGGCTGGGGTTTCCAGGTTCCATGAATGCAGTCATTATACAGTCGCCGGATGGGTCGCGGGGCCCATTCACGGCTTAGTGGATCTATACAATTTCCCCCGAAAGTTGTGGGTGTGCTCATGGCGAGTAGACTGAAGACTCTGAATAGCAGGCGGTTGTTGTCTCGGCCGGAAAGCAGATCGGTACAATGAAGCTGGGATTGAATTTCGTTGGGTAGGCAAGGCACACTGACTATCTGGAGCAACGATCGTCCCCAGTGTCACCCCCGCCGTACTGACTGGGGACGAGCAACTAGAGTGCACAGACTGATGATGGCCTTTGAAAAGGAGACACACATTATACGGGTACTGACTTGATGGATCCCATCATTTCGAGTCGTACCGGCCGCGCACGTTCGATTACATTCGGTTTTAGCCGCCGTATAAACCGTCAACGGTTAAGAGCAATTTAACTGTAGTATATATTACATGCGAGAATCAGGCAAGAATACCGGTTCTTTAACTAAGGGATGTTTTACAAGGGCCGGAGAACACTCTGCTGACCGGCACGTGCCGTCCGTCGGATGGATTTAATCAAGTTTGGCGGAATTTTTCATGTCAGTTTCTCAGCTGTCGGCGTCGGAGAGAAGGCGAAGATTCACGATT
>JACVVK020000004.1:1985000-2202500 GCA_018292915.2 Batillaria attramentaria
TTTGTTATCACCCGTTTGTGGTGGAAATGGTGGACGTTAAACCCCCAAACACCCACCCACCCTGAGCATTCCAGTGGTGTAACAACAGACGAGGTAAATTTTGAATGTTCGACCGCTCGCGCGAAGTGTAAACAACAATAGAAAAACATAGAAACGTTCGTCGGCCGGTCTTCGCCGTCGGCGTATGACGTCACGCACGCGCGCCCGTACCCAAAGTTTGTAAAATGCTGGGTCGTGGTGGTGGTGGTAGTGGTGGTGGTGGTGTTGAAGATGTTGCTGCTGCTGCTAATGCCATCGTTGTAAATCTGCCCATGGACAAACATCATTTTGCGAAAAGCCTGAAAGACAACGGCCTAATTCCTTTACAAAGAAGCACAGTACGTATTTGCAGAGGCACATGTCTCTGTTGTTTACCAGGACATCTTGTCGTTTTCCTTTCAATTAACGAACTAACACAATTTAGAATGTTAACTTCCGTGTTTCTTTGTAAAAGCCTTGTCTCAAACCTTGTTCGGTAACAGCACTGCCCCACTGCCCCACAGAGACTGCCGGTCGGTGATACCGACAACTGATGAAAGCACCTGTAGATTTCTGTCCCTCCTTGATCAGACCCAGTCCCCGGGGGAAGACGGGGAGGGGAGGGGAGGGGAGAGAGAGAGAGGGAACTGCCTACCCAGCAGCGCCGGACACAAAAGTTCACAAGCGGACTCAGTGTCAATATCTGTGTCCAACGAGAGGGTTACTCAAGCGGACGATGATCCGACGCCCACCTCCCAGCGTGTGACGTAAAGCGGGGCGTTCTCACAGGGCAGGACCACAATGGCTTCGGTGACAAGTGCACGACTTCCGAGCCGCTTTTACGACAACCGGCACAGCTAGGCAATCGGGTGGACCTGAGGGGGAGGGGGGAGGGAGCAGGGGAGATGTAAAAGCAATTGTATCACTGGAAGAGGAGCTGTAGCAATTGTATCACTCGGACAGGAGCTGTTAGTGGGGAGATTAGTCTGTCAACTTGCCCTCTCACTCACTCAGTCTCGCCTGGTTGCGTCTCGGGTTGCACGTGTTCGATTTCAAAGACTTTCAGTGATTCTCTCAGTCAAAGACTCCATTGAGTCAATGACCTGTCACACGAAATACGTCTGAAGCGCAAGTGACGCAAGTGAAGTTACTGTAGCCAGATTGGTCTAGCTATATGATACGTGTGCATGTGCCTGAAAACTAGTGACTCCCCCTTCGTCCTACAACCCACTCTGAACTGATACCTTTCTCCTCCCGTGTACCCGTCGCCCAAATGCGCAAAGTGGTTGTATTATGGTCAATAGTGAAATCGCGCGAGCTTGAAAACTGAAGAGTGGACCATCGCAATTTTGTTGTCAACAATCACACCGTCAGCTACTAACCGCTACCAGACGTATCACCTAACCTGATAGTCGATATAAGTTTACGTACTATTACAAACAATACACATAGCCGCTGATGTTCATGAAGACTACGACACGTTTTGCAGTCAGTCTCTGTATTTGTCAGTTTGTCCATTGATGAAGGTTTTCTTTGTGCCAAAAATGTCTTGTCCAATCCAGTTTACTTATACAATGTATATAGCGCAAAGGTTCTCCACACAAATGGTACAAGAAGAAGAAGAGAGAAAGGAAAAAAAAAAGCACAAAACAGCAAATGAAGAGGATTAAGAAGGGAGTTTTCTGAGGCACTGCCAGTCAGCCTCATTGAAGACATGGGTTTTAATAAGGTTTTGGGACTGATTTTGGTTTGTCTGTTGCCCTCGTTAAGAGCCTTTTGGTTAATTACGCACATGTGTATGCACAAAAGCAACTAGCGAAGTCACTCTGGAATCGCCGCACGGTCCGCTGGACGGCGTTAGTGTGAACTGACACACCTTCGGAAGTGGGACAGCTTCTCGTATTCGGTTCCTCTTATCCAGCCCGCGGTTCCCTCTCGCGGTACCCGTGCGGCATCGGGGAACCACACCAATCCACCCCGACCCGCAGATATTTTTACGAGCTCGCTTCACAACACTGATAGATCTATAGATGGCCGGCTAAATTGCCTCCCTTTCATCGGCCGCTCCATCTGAACTACACCTGACAGGGCGGGCGCTGCCCCTCCTCCACCCAGCTTCAAAGGCGACAGGGGGGGAGCTAAACGTGAGAAACACGGTCCCTCCTTTCACTTCAGACGGGGGCTATTGCTTGTTCGTAGGGGACGGAGAATGACTCGTCATTTTGGCAGCAAAACACGGGCAAGTGATGGGGAAAATGGCCAGGTCTTCCACACAAAAAGCGCCTTTTCACGAGACCGCGCCAATCAAATCTTGCCATCTGACAGCGATTGTCACACGTCAAAGAGCGTCTTTGCCGTCACAGTAAGGTCGGCTTAGTGGCTACAATGGTCACACAAGGAAAAGTTTGGCGTCGGAAAGCGGCCAGAACAAATGCCCGACTTTACCTGTAAATACTTCAAATCAACACTAGCGCAGTTTTCACTAAACTGGGATTTTCAATCTGCGCCCGCGATGTTTAAGTCAGTTTTCAGTTCGTCTTTGGTCCCATTTTACCTGAGATTTGCACCCTGCTTCCCCTTAATGACTTCCAAACTCCACGTCCATTCACGCATCAATTTTCCAGGGCCCGTATCAGTATGTAAAACTCGAGGTTAATTTAACCCACGGCTACGGGCCTAACCCTTACTAGGACGAAAGGAACCCTAAAACTAAATTCAATTTTAAAAAAAGGAAGCGAAGAAAGACAAAAATCCTTCTATAACGGCACTGATAGGCACCTTGCTGGAATGGACCCGCTTCCTGATTTAAAACAAACACAAAAAAACAACAGAAAATTTAACCCTATAGGTAGTTTAGTTCGAGTTTTGACTCTAACCCGGGGCTAAACTGCTTAACCCCGACTTTTACATGCGGGCCCTGGTCCAAGTGAACGCGGGTACGTTAGTCAGTACAGATATGCCCGCTGTCCAACCTGACAAGCCGAAGATTTCAATTCTGTTTTTAACTGTATCTACCCTCATTGTCAGACACAGAGCAGAAAATAAAAGAAATTAGTATAAATTTCAGCTTCTTTATGGTTGCGGAAGACGAAACAAGAAAAAAAACAAACCTACACACAAACAATAAAAGTCTCTGCGAGATCAAGTTTATCACGAAATATTATTGCAAGCATTTGCCAGACAATTCGCCGATCGCAATTCACACTTTTCGTTAGGTAAGCACTATGGTGTCACCATTACTTTGCAACCATAATATGTGTATTCATGTGTACGCATTTCACAAGTTGATAACCCCCCCCCCCCCCCCCCCAAAAAAAAAAAAAAAAAAAACACACACACACACACACGCACACACACACTCGCTGACACGCACACAAGTTCAAAATATTCAAGTAATAGGCCCAACTCAAGGACTTGCTGGACAAATTCGTCCATCGTGATGTGCACACTGACTCACTGACAACCTTTATTGTTGCCAATATTTTTGATAGTGAACAATGAATGTTATTGCCTTGCAACCAGTATGTGTATGCAAGCGCGGCACACATTAGCCCAGTTGCTTCACCATAACTCATCTGGGCCGACGGCGATGTCCCAGAGATCATCCCTGTTTCCATGACCTCTGAATGTTGATCAGTTTGGCTGGCTGAACTCCAACGCATCATTGTCCGCCTGTATACCGCAGCTGTTTTCACGTCACTAACTCAAATGAAATCGTCGTCACTTTTTCCCCCCTGCCTGACTGCATGCAAAAGAACTCGTTTCTTGTTAGTGTTCAGTTGTGCCCCTGCTCACTCTTGCGTCCCCACAACCCCTTTCCCCGCACACAGAAACTCCCAAGAAGTCCGAAAAACCCAGTCACTGTGCCGGCGCATCCGGGACAACGGACTGGGACCACCGAGGGTTGCACGTGAAGCTCGTGCAGCACAATATGCACGCGCGCACCCTGCCTGCTGTTTGCATCGTCAGTGCGCGTGCAGGTAGCAATTAGCGGCGTAATTTCTCCTGATTGCGGCAAGGCTGCGTCTGTCGTCAGGAACGGGAGGTGATCTGAAAGCCCCGGATTCAAGGGGAACCTATTCTGCGGAACTGTTGAATCCCCTAGTTACAGCTCCTGTTGTGAAGAGGGAAGCCGGGGCTTTCTCCGCCTCTGACAAACGGGTGAAAAGAGCCTCCGGGCCGATAATTGCTGAGCGAGAAGTCAGTTTAATTAGGTCATTAGCCAGACATGCGGAGGTACTGAAACAAGCGCGCGACAGGGGGTTCTACAAGGCTCATCCACGCGACGCCAGCGCGGCTACGGCAAAGCAGTGACACAATTGGTGCCGCACTTTGGCTTTTGTTAAGAAATTGCTTCAATGCCGCCGCAGTATTGCAGGTGATTTTATCGCTCGCCTTCTCTCCCAGCGGCAACTTATCGGCGCGGACATTTTTTTTATCGGGGTAAATATCTCAGCCAACGGATCGACTCTTTGACACGCCAGTAATTGAAATTAATCACAAAGCTGAATTATTGATGCAACAGATATTTTTTTTTCAATCAGAAAAAGAAATCGTCGCCAATTTGGCAGAGGCCTAAAAAAAAGAATTCAAACGATCGACCTCTGATTTGACTTGGAAGTAGGGACAAAGCACTGCAGTCACTTTGCTCGGAGCAGAGAAAGAAATTGAAAGCACTTAGCCGAGTGCCCCGAGTCTACTCTTCCACACTCACAGATCAACCTGGGTCATCGGCCTTGACAAAAACACGACGCTATTACGACACGTGCAAAATTATAGCCTTTTGTAAGCCACTGATGCTAAGAAATGAACCGGAATGTACATGTACTGATCGGTCACATCACGTGGGGAGTATGTGTGCGTCCATTACGAGCGTCCTGACGCGTTCTTGGTGTCCCAAAACAAAAACAAACAAAACAAAAAATTCAAAATTATAGCCTTTTGTAAGACGTTGTTAAGAAATGATTCAGAATGTGCATGTACTAATCGGTTATATTACGTGGGGAAGGGTGATGGTGGGGCAGGAGGGGGTGTACCGAGCGTCCTGACGCGTCACGTTCTTGGAGTCCAACAGCAACCAATTCATTCTAAATTACTGTCGTTTGTAAGCCACTATAGTTAGGATATAAACCAGAACGCACGGCTACTAATCGGTCATACCAAGGGGGGTGGAGGGGAAGGGGGGGGGGGCGTCCTGACGACTTCTTGCCGTCCAACAACAACCAACTTGATACATTCACGTTCTCGTCGATCTCTGGCTCTTTCAGTACATGTCTCTGCCGTCTACGACTTTGCTCCTGGAAGCTGCGTCTTCGAGCCCGCCAAACGCACAGCACCACCGGCAAGTACCACAGCCATCGCAAAACAACAACAACCAGAGGCAGCAGAATGTATATTATGCGTATGTTCAAGGTATGCATGAGCCTGCTGCTTCATATATCTCCACATGTCCAGTCCTTACACGGATTTGCTGTGATTTTGTTTAGTCAGTTATTGCACTTGCCAAACCAGTTTTATGATGTTTTTATTGACGTAGAATCATAAGTTTTCAACCTTAGTTTGTTTGGAGCTGTGCGTCCAAAGAATATTTTCTATTTTATACCTGTTATTTAATGGACAGTAAAGTATTTTTTAATCTGGATTTGAATTTGACGTATTAACGCTTGGCCCTGCATTGCTTTCAAATGTCATTCACAGCATGGCTTGGCTTTACAAGTGTTGCCCATGTGCTATCACAACCTGAAATTGATCCGATGCCTGTCTTGCATGGCTTACAGCATTCGGACTGACCATGTTATGTATGTTTGTGGCATGGCCCTACTGGAATGTTTATGCGTTCATGTTTGCAGTACATGCATGATTGTTTGTCCTTGTTTCTGAATAGCACGTGTTTGTGTATAAATTAACAACAACAACAACAAAACAAAAGCACTGCGATGGTCTTACGTCTCGTCGACTTTGTGATGAGACTCCAAACTCCGCGGCAGGCGTTAGAGCAGGTATTTCAGTTTAGTAGGACTTCGTAAGGAGCAGCGTAACCCATTTACATGTCAATTAGGCTCACACGCCCGGGCAGAGGCCGCGAACGGCTAACGCGCTGCGATTATCTAATGGTATCCCTCACCTGCCTAAATGGGTTACGCTTCCCGACGAAGTCCCCCTTACGAAGTCCTACTAAATATGCCCAGTATGTCGCGGACGGTACACGTGGTGGAAAAGGACGTTAAACACCTAAAAAGCCACCCACTCATCCTCGCGGACGGTACAGCCGCCTGAACGTCAAGTTCAGCCGCACAGCAATCATTCAATCCACTTAAGGATTGTATAGTCCCTGCCACTTGTGTGATTGGGGACTTGGTATTGTATTTTCAAAAGATTTCTAGTTTTTGAACAAAATTTAATTTTCGTTTATGGCGAGGAGGGGGGGGGGGTACCGGGCTAGCGCCGGGCGCTTCTAGCCCGGCTGGGCAGGGGCCTTTGTAGTATGATCAGTATGGGTAAAGTTTTTGGTCCCAAAACGGTCCCTATCTATACACACAAATATTTATAAATGATTGCTTATTATTTTAAACAGGTAAAATTCAGGATGACCTTAGATATTTAAAAATATTTTACAGGAGTTAAAAATATTTACAACGGAGGTCTGCTGGGAGATCCTTCACCCGCACAGCAGCGGCGTGTGAAATTTTATAGGGCGATTAATCCGGGCTCGTTAGCTCAGCCCCGGGTTTGGTTACGGAACTTAATCTCACGAACAATCCCGCGACGCTCGTGTCGTTTCCTGCACGCCATTGTAAAATACCAGGCCAGTAGCCTCATTTCTCTTACTGTCGTCACATTGGGCACGATTGGAACCCGACACCATGAAGCCACTGTTCTGGATTCTCACTCAACACACACACACACACACACACACACACACACACACACACACACACACACACACACACACACACACACACACAACAACAACAACAACAACAACAACAACACAGTATTGCGATGCAGTATCTTGTGTAGTAGGCCTAGCTCCTGTGAGGTTGCTAGTGCTTAAGAACTTATTGCAGTGTCTGTACTCTTCAGATGGGAAACTGAGCAGGATTGGCGAGGAAGGAGGGTCCGGTGTCTTGTGGGTGGGGGTAGGGGGTTGGTGGTACTTCAGAGTCTCAGAGCCGAGAGAGAGAGAGAGAGAGACACACACACACACACACACACACACACACACACACACACACACACACACACACACACACACAGTGCTCACAAATTCCTTCAAAAGGTTTGCACTGTATATCCCCACCATTATCATTTACATTTTAATGTATGAGATATAGATCAAGCATACTTGTGAGTCAGCAGAAGTTAGGTCGCTCAAATTTATACGATCAGTTCTCACTGCGAATGCCAAACGGCTTTTAATTTGACTAGCTAGACTGCAGTGCAAGCATCTCCATAGTTAAAGTCCATATATTTTTTTTTTTAAATGTCAAAATCCGCTACTGTAATTCAGTTGTGTTATGTAAAACTGAATGCAGCGTTCCGCCGGGGGGGGGGGGGGGGTGGAGGTGTGTGTGGGGGGGTGCTTTCTAAACACATTCTGTCACACTAGCACGGAGCTTCCTTGAAAGACACATTCACTGGAGTTTATGTTCAGCGGTGCAGCTTTACCTCGGCAAGCGAGCGCATATTTTACCCCCAGGCCCCGTCGCGATCCGTTCCAAACCCTGAATGCATTGCGCCTCAAAGACCTCCCGCAAAGCTGTGGCGACAGTGGCCTGCGCATGGCGGCACAAACGACCTGACCAGAATCACACCGCAACCCATACATCTTGTTTCTCCTCTCTTTCTGGACACAGCTGTAAGCCGCCATAATGCTTTCCGCTCAAAACCTTTCACTCGAGTGTGAAAAATGTCGGCAAACAAAAAAGGCGGACTGGGTCGTCAAAACACCAACCCGCCCATAATAACCCTGAGACCATTCCGCTCTTACAGTGGGCAAGAGTTCCCCGGCCAAAATTCAATATCACTTTTCTTACGGGTCATTGCGCCATTGACAGACCGTTCTGCCAAAATGGCTGTTTGAGGATGAGGGGGAGATAATAAAGCGGATAAAGAGTGCCTGCTGTTTATACGTCGTGTTCTACTGAGGGTGGGTGCGGCCAAGCGAAAACAGCAAATAACAGGGATGTCGGGAGATGTGAAATGGATACAGTGAGCGTGCACGCCTTCAAATGAAAATGACAAGCGGATAGGACGGTGAAATGGAGGGACGGGGAGAGAACCCCACGCTGAAATGTGTCGTCCAACAAAAGAGTTAGTGGACCTGAAGAAGTGGCGCCCGATTGTAAAGCAGCAGGCTGCCGCTCATGATGTGATCGTTACTTCACCATCAACGACCGTCAACCACTGTCCCGTCCCATACCCCCCCCCCCCCCCCCCCACCTTCCTCACTCAGTCTGACAGTGTTGGGGGCTTGGGGCTACGTCCAGACACAAGCTCAAGCTTCCCGCCAGCTAAAGGGAAGCAACTGCTTTATTATTGCTGGACGCTTGAATGGCGTGAAAAAGGGGTGTTTCTCTCCCTTTAGTAGACTGTCAGTCATACCAAGTGCTTCTTTATTTTGCATTTGAAAAAATGTTAATGACCAAAACGTCTGGTATCAATTCTGGTGACTGATACACACTAAAGAAAAAAACGAACTTTGGTCGAAACAGTTCCTAGTTTCTATGCATGCGCGCGCGTGTGTGTGTGTGTGTGTGTGCGCGTGTGTGTGTGTGTGTGTGTGTGTGGAGTCCGGTCATGCATTTGCTGTGGATGTCAGGGGGAAGGTGTCAGGTGACCAGTAATTAGAGCCGGGGTAAAGGCACCGCCGGTGGTACCGGTAGTTGTGATCTATAAGCTGATGGGCCGAGGTCGACTGAGGACGGACTGCACACAACTGTGGTGGAGGCCGGGTTGAGGACAGATCATCTGATCTGGTTCCATAAACACTGCTTGTCCGTCACTTGGTCAGTGGGGGGCGTGGTTTCAATGAGCACGCAAAGGCCGGCCACAACCCTCACCCAACAGCTCAGAGTCAGTGTGAGAGTGCTTAGCGCTACTCTGTAATAAAGGCATCAGCCGGTTCTCATAATGTATGCTCACCGTGTGTGTGTGTGCGTGCGTGCGCGTCTCTGTATGGGTGTCGTGGGGTGTAGTCGGAGGGGGAGGGGGGGGGCGGATTTGACCAGTTTACCATTAGGTTCACACAGTTCAGACTTAACACCCCTAAAAACAACTCACTCACATTTCGCACACTAGACACACCATCCTTTCAAGGCCGACAATAGCCAGATCGAATGTTTTCCAACATACCTAAATTGTGGGTATCAGTCTCTGTGTGTGTGTCTCCCAATGGGTCCAACTCACGCACATCTCGACTCAAAAGCAAACACGAAACACGCGACAGCAAAAGGAAACTCAAGCCCGGAGTGAGACTACAGTTTAATCAAGCAGAAACAGTTCCGAAAACTACATCCTTTAACACTGACCCATGGCCGTCGAGAGAAAAACGTATCGTTTATCCTTGGAGCTAAGTTTCAGTGACATGGATACAGTGACAGCTGAGAAGGCAGAAAAGAAGACGAAAATGAAAGGAAGGTCAAGGTCATCTTTTGTGGGACGTGAACTACATACATACCTACTCTCTTCGCTGCTTATGAGCTACTTTTGTCTTCCTTGTGTGTGTGTGTGTGTGTGTGTGTGTGTGTGTGTGTGTGTGTGAGATGAAAATAATCCTGCCTCCAGAATCAGGGTCTCCAAATACTCTTTTAGGCTCTCTCTCTCTGTCTTTGAACACACACACACACACACACACACACACACACACACACACACACATACACACACACAGAGTCACAGAGGTCACATTTTTTTCAAAACTTGTATTCACAGGTTAACCATTCATTCTAAACCAAACTGCAAAATCTTCCACTCAACACACATTTGGATAAAGGCACCCAAATGGCTTCAGCCAATTTCACCACAAAAACTGCTCATTCCGAAAGTGTTCTTTACTCATAAACTTGCGTCCTGGACTAGGTCACAATGTAGCAGATGTGGCGTCCTTGATTTCCTGCACACAGCGCAAGAATCAAAATCATTAAGTGGGACATTACACCAACAAATTAAAACGTAAAACAAAACACTGAGCACACAGCTAGCAGAACAATGCCCACACCCAGCTGGTTCAGAGAACTTCATGCTTCTCAGATTTTTGCCCCTAACCTGCAGAGAAACCCACATACACCTGCTGGTAAAACGAACTACCGGCCCCCGTAGTGTAGTGGTTAGCACTTCGGACCATGGACCGGGAGACCCGGGTTCGAATCCCAGCCGAGACAAGCGGGATTTTTCCTACCTAGGTCGGCTCCTACCCAGAGCGGGTGTGCTATGGGCCCAATGGGGAGGCTGTTGCCACACAGCCGAGCTTCACCCACTTCACGGGTGCGACTTTGGGGGTGCTTCCCTTGGTATGACACGTCTTATGATGTGGATGATTACATGGCCGGCACCGCACGTGCCGTAGTTTCCGGGCCTGGTGAACGCCGGGATATTTATGACAGGAAGCATGGAATGCGGCCCTGTCCCGCAGTCCCAAACCACATGGACCTCCATAGCATCATCTTACCTTCATCCTCATCCCCATCATCATGCATAATAAAAATCGCCCCAGCCTTCGAGCCCTCCGTGGATTCCACCCATGACCTGGGAGGAACACCACTGGAGCTGGCAAAAAGAGTTGGGGCAGCAAAAAAAACCAAAAAAAAAAATGAACTATGGTTATATTTAGCGTCTTTTATTTAGCACAGTTTAAGTTGACTTCTCCCATTTCCACTCTATTTCCCATACACTCCACTTCACACGTGCCTCAAGTTGAAAAAGAAAATGACTGTTAGTCACATATACTCTAGGTGTTACTGTCCCTAAAACACTACATGTACCAGTAATGACCCTGACCTTGGCCACAATGCTGTCAAGAAGACCGAGCCCCTGGGCTGCCAGCTTCTTACACTCCACATTCACGTCATGTTCAAAAACGCCTGAGGATAAACATGTAGAAAAAAGTTTGCTTGGTAACGTTTCAACTTTCAAGGGAAATGCAGTCTGAAAGACAAAACTGCTACAGAATAAATACCATCTTTTCTTCTGTGTGTTTGTATGTTTTTGTTGTTGTTGCTTCTTTTTTTTTTTTTTGGTACTGAACTTTTTGGACGTGTGTGTACTGTTCCCATACAAGATGACTGAGAGATTGACGTTACCTTCCAACCAAGCCTTGGTTTCCAGCATGTCCGTCTGCAAGTCTGTGAGAAGAAAGTGAGGGGGGATAACCAGCACGGCCATGGATGTCGCCACAAGCACTGCCTGACGCACAGATCTGAAGAGGAAAGTTAAAATACTTAAAAATCACAACAAAACAGAAACACAGAAAATTGTGCCAGTGGAGTGACAAATAAACTTGTAAATAATCAGAGAGAGTGGGGAAAAACAACAACAACAAAAAAAGTGTTCACGTGCTACAAGGGAGAGAACTGTGCTTGAACGCGATCATCTTAGATCTACAGATTCCACCAGCATACAAAGAAAGAATGGGGGGGGGGGGGGGGGGGGAGCAAAGATCAAGATCAGGTGGGCGAATTGTTGAGGAAAAAAAAAAGACTGAAACCTAGGCCGGGGTGCAGAGGCAGCGCACTGCTGGGAGACCACGGGGGCAAAGCCCCACTGCAGAAAACAAATTTTAGCATATTTAAGGACATCCAGTAGCCTCTCCTGGCACCCCAAAATAATATACTGCCTTGGTACTGACATTCAAGTCTTCAAAAATGATGTTAGACTGTTCCATGTGGCATTACATGTATCCTGATGCATTACTGTTCTGTGGCTGAAACTTAGATTATTTTGGCTGAAGGTTGCCAAATGACTGAAATTTGCCCAGCCTGAAAAATAGATTGGGGTGGAGTGACTGAAAGGAACATAGCGGAAACAAAATGGAGTAAGACCCAAGGGGACATACTGCACACTATGCCACTAACAGATTCAGCCATTTTGTGATTTTTATAATGACAGGGCTTCAGGACCACTCACACATCAGGATGTAGGCGAAGGCTCCATGTGAACTCCAGCAGCGTCTTCCCCATCTGACGAGCAGCCTAGAACACAGAAAGTGAGATCCCTCAGCAACTGAACCATCTCGATCTCCATGAAACTACACTGGTTATACAGCACACATTGGTTCAATTGGTGAGTCTCCTATGGTATCAGGCCACTGTGTAGTTCCAAAGAAAAACAACAAAATGAAGTGCTGAGATTTGCATATGTACAGAATCAATCAATCTGTGCAACATCAAAAACAGACAAGTAAAAACAGTTAATGCCCTTACCGGTGTGTGCATGGCCGCGTGCAATATGATGGCCAGTGTGTAAACCAGGCGGTGTAACACCAGGCTGTCATCACCCAGCAAGTCAAACGCTCGCTCTCCTCTGCACAACCATACAATATTTTTTATTTACTTTTCAAATCCCTTGTACAACCTGTGTACAAACACAAAACATATGTAAAACATCTTTATTTTGTTCTGAGTTTACCATTTTGCTTACCTGTCATAAAATCTCATCAGTGGGTAGAAAAATTCCCCGGCAACATTGCCAAACCGGTTTGGGGTCGCAGGAGCCTCTGGTTTGCTGGGACCTTTCCCGAACCTGCGCGTCTTGCTGTCAATGCGCCGCTGGACGATTTCTCTCCATGTCTCTGGTTGTGTGTTGTGAGGTGCCAGGTCTGTACTTGACTTCCTATACATAATAATGAGCAATACGCACACTTACTACACTATTTCTGACATTGTGCAGAACATGAATTCTTTTGCTTCAAAAAGATCACACATGAAACTCTCATTTGCCTTTGTGTAAAGAAATTCTCATTTAACTTCATACTCTCGCTGATCTGGTGTTAATGAATGTGCATATTTTCAATGTACAGTACTAAAGTAAATGTAATTAAATAAGTTGACTAAATATGTATCACACAATCATGTCCTGGCAATCATATGTATCCACTACCTGTGATACTGACCTTTCATCACCATGGTCAGGGGCTGCTTTGTCTGGCTGTGACAGTTCCTGAGAAGCTGCTGCCAACACCTTGAGAAAGAAGTGGAAAACTTGAAACAGCACGTCACAAAATCTGTGGCATTTATCTATCTAAGTTATTACTTTCTTGTTGGTAACCAAACAACTTGGCACTTCGTGATAATAATGTTGTTCTTCAGTACACAGACTTCACAGATTTACCTAATACACGAACAAACACTTTGAAAAAAAGTCAAAACAAAACTGCCCAAACAAAAGTGGTGATCAAAGGAAATCTTATGGGGTCAGGCTGGGGAATTCCTCCAAAAAAAAAAGACTGAAACCCAGGCCGGGGTCCAGGGGCCCAGGGGGGCAAAGCCTCACGGAAGAAAACGAATTTAGTATTTTCACAGGCAATCTGTGACCTTTTTTGGCACCTAAAAGTGAAATTATTAGCATGACATTTACACCTGGATTGCTTCTATTTGTCACACTTTAATCCTTGCCTATGCCGCTGACCTTGTAAACCTATTTGCTAAATTTTTCTATAACTTTTCACAAGGCACTGAACAATGCTCATTTAAATGCACATCTGCAGGCCTTTCCTGTCACCTTATAGTGAATAGTTCAGAATTGAAGAAAAACACAACTACCATAACACAGTCAAATTAGCCATTAAAATTCAAATGAGGACTGAATGCAGCAGAATATTTTCACTGGGGTGGCACATTTGTTTTTTCTCAAGACCCTGTATGTCTTGCCATTCACTTCCATTTCAATCAACCAAAAAATAATTGACTTATTGTTTAAATGGAGGAAAAAAAATTTGAAAGCCAAATCAACTGTCCACAACACTAAATCTGCACAGTTCTTTCTGTGTAGGAGGGCAAACATTTCACTAGAATTAAACACAAGTCAGACACGCTACACTCTGTGTACTCTGACCAGTTCCCCTTAACGATGTAAGTCACAGTCACTTCAAATCAAAGGAGAATTATTCCGAAAACTTGTGACTAAAATTTTCGAAGCATATTGCACATGCTGGTGCTCCCCTGATTTTAGCCTCTCTGAGAAAGTAGATGGACACAAAATACATGTAGATACCAACCCCATTTGTCATTTTTTTTATCACCCCTCCCTAGGCAGTATCGTGTCTTTCATCGTCGTCATTATCATGAATCGCGTCGTAAGCATATGGCTCGCTCATTGCTTCGTTCTTCCAACGAAATGGGGAATTACTGCGGTCTTTATTTTGCGGATGTGTTCGCCAACACGTTCCGTTTCGCAGTCTGCATAGGTCACCCACCTATCTGTCCACGCCCATAGCCAACGATTCTTCTTGCATTCGTCCTCTAAAGCTTTCCGACGCACAAAAATGTTCCCTAGCGACGATATCGCCAAATGCAGCGGCATTGTAAAACATGGCTGACGAAAGCGCCAGCTGTCCATCTCAGCCGTAGATGCAAACCTATACAAAAGGAACGCGCTAGTGGTGTGAATTGGCGCCGAAGAATAAAAGCGGAGGTGACGCTAGGCAGGCCATGGCCGCGCAACATGGCTGTGAAATTGACTCCACGGTGGCACAGCGGTCGGCTCCGTCTTCACCTTCCTTCGTTGTTGTTGTTTTTTTCCCGGGTTTTTTTTTTTTTTGGCGGAAACATCGATTTTTTTTTTGTCGGAAAGGGTCGGAAGTTTGGCGGAGGTCCACAAATTGGCGGACAATTACCCAGCCTGGGGGTGTACAATAAAACGTCACACACGGGAATATTTACCTCCAGCATATCCAGTCTCTGCCGGATGTTGTAATTCCTCTCATAGAACTCTCCTGTTAGATACTTCGCCACCTTAACAAGAGAACACCAGAGGAACATGTCAAATTCAATCTCAACATCTTAAAAGCGCATTTGAAGGCATCCTGAAACACGGAATGTGTCCCAGACTGCAAGACCAGAGAAAGAAAAAAATCAAAAGAAGACTGACCAATTGTGGACACTGGACAGCAAGCGCTGTCATGGCACCAAGTCTGTAAAATGCAAATCCTGGAATTCCACAGCTCTCCGTGGAGTGAAGCAGGATCTTTGTGAATTCTTGAGAAATCTGCAGAATACCAGAAAAAAGTTAGCTGAAAATGAAATCCAAGAGAAAAACTATATGTTTTTTTTTTTTTCCCTAGAAGTACATGATAGCGTCAAACTATTTCAAACCAAATATGAATCTTCTGTACATTTCCTATAGATTTCACGGGTAAAACTGACTTTCCACTCACTGCTAGAGTTAGAAGGGTCATTCCCATCAAGCTGCGGCCTACTGGCAACATCAATCAGCTTATGAATACCAGCCAGGATACCAACCTCTGGCAGCCCATCAGGCCGACTGCGAATGAGCGACTCTGCAGCAGTCAGGCAAGCTTCGAACTTGTCTGCTTCCTGAGTGTTAATCAACCCTGTTACGAAACAATGACATTGCCAGGGTTTACAAAACTACTCATGCAAAAAACTTTCTAGAACTGACACTGTGCACACCAACTTGTTTGTCAACCTCAGATTTAAAAGGATAATAAGTTTTTATAACTGTAATAAACAAATGTAACAACAAATGATAAACAAAAATACTTCTGTTGACTCCCCCCCCCCCCTCCCCCCCGCCCCTTCTCTTTTGTTTGGACTGTGGGTTGTTTTGCTTTGTTTTTGTTTATTTTTCTGTCTTTCCTTGCTGCTTGACCTACAGTAAAACCAACACCCATGATACCTCATCACAGACCTTTACACAAATACACACACAGTGACAGTGGTCCGTACCTTCCATGCAATCTCTGATGTATTTTGGAGCTTTCACCTTCGACACTTTCTTGTCGTTTGACATGTCATAGGGCACCAGGTCATCATCGCTGAAAAAAAATAAATAAATAAATAAATAAAACAGAAGTTAAAACTGTCTTGGTGTTGGAACAGCTGAAAAAAGTAAGTGGCAATGACCTGCTAAATCAAATGTCACTACAGCTAGAGACTGACTAAATCTGTTGATCTTAAGAGTTGCCATGGTTACCTGTCAAGGTCAGAATCAGTACCAGGAGGTGGTTGTTGTTCACTGCTATCAGCAGACTTCTCTTCCTGTGCCTCTCTTAGTCTGACCCGTTCCAGATGCCTGAAAAGGAAACACACAATTAACAATACCAAACAGGGAAATTTATTCATTTTCAGAGATGAAAACAAAGAACATCATAAACACAACCAACTGCACTGAAAGAAACTCTGAGTGTGGGTTACCGTCATTGATCACATCCTATAGAGAGTGTAAAAGTTGCCTCTGGCAAAAACCCTTGGCATAATCCTGATGTTTGCTGCAATGCTATGTATGACAGTATGACGGTTTAGTTGCTGTGGGAAGAGAGACTTACTGCTCCAGTGTGGGCATGCCTGGGTCACTAGGGACCTCCAGCAACTTCTCCAGCTCCTCAACCTCCTCTGTCCGAACCATCTGCAACCATAAAAAAAATAACATAAAATAAAATAAATGGTGGTGCACTATGTGACATCTGATACAAAAACAAAAACAAAAACCTGTAGCTGGCAGTGAATCATGGCCACCTGCTTTGATGGCAGCTTTCAAACAGCATATCCCTCTACTGTGGCCACTTTTAAAGTTACTGAAAGAACCCCATAAAAATAACGGATACAAGTGCAGAAATGCATAAAGTTCCAGTTAAGTGTACTTGTGAAACACGCAATATACCGGTAGACAAGCACACATTTGCAATGGATAGGACTGGAAAATGTGACATACCCAATACCCAATACAAAAATCCACTGGACAAGAATTACACTGCAATATGTGAAACTAGAGAGGCAGCAGCCTCCATGGCTCCCTTGTGACATGTGTCAAGTTCATTCAAAAGAGTATGTTTGTAAAAATCATCAAGCCAAGTAAGGTGTCTCTGGTGTTTCTTAGTTCCTGGCAATATTACAGTTTTACCTAAAATTGTTTGTATGGCCTTGACCTTGGGTCAAGGTCATTCAAATGAGATCTGATCAATGTCTATCATTATGCCAAGTTTGAAGCCTCTAGTATTTGTAGTTTCTCCAAAACCGGTATATTGAAATTCACGACAGGTTTAATGACCTTGACCTTGAGTCAAGGTCATTCAAAGTGGTACGTATGCATAGGTATTATCAATGTCTATTAGCATACCAGGTTTGGTACCTCTGCTCTTTGTAGATTCTGAGAAAATGCAAATGTTAAGGTTTCACAAAAATAGCTTGTACGGCCTTGACCTCTACACAAGGCCATTGAATACATGTATATCTGTAAAGTTCTTATCAATGTCTATCATCATGCAAAGTTTAAAATCTCTGGTGTTTGTAGATTCTGAGAAAATGCCAATGTAAAATTTTCAGACAGCTTTAGTGACCTTGACTCAAGGTCGTTCAAGAAAATGCCAATGTAAAATTTCAAACAGACCGCTTTAGTGATCTTGACCTTGAGTCAAGGTCATTCAAAATGATACATTTTGAAAGGTCTTATGGTTGTCTATTAGCGTGCCAAGTTTGGTGCCTCTGCTCTTTGTAGACTCTGAGAAAATGCCAATGTTAAGGTTTACTGCAGAAATGTGGAAAATAGCTTGTACGGCCTTGACCTTGACAAAAGGCCATTGAATACATGTATGTCTGTAAAATTCTTACCAATGTCTATCGTCATGCAAAGTTTACAATCTCTGGCTTTTGTAGATTCCAAGAAAATGCTAATGTAAAATTTTCGAACAGACCGCTTTGGTGACCTTGACCTTGAGTAGATGTCATTCAAAGTGATATATTTTGAAAGGTCTTAGGACTCTCTATCAGCAAGCCAAGTTTGGTGCCTCTGCTATTTGTAGATTCTGAGAAAATGCCAATGTTAAGGTTTCTATATATTTACTGCGGACACACACACACACACACACACACACACACACACAGACGACGGAGGGTTAGTACATAGACTCCCTTTGTTTCACAAGGGAGCCAAAAAACAGACTTGTGTCACAAATCTTCAGGGGAAAAAACAACAAAAAACCCCTCTGCATTACACCTGTACAAACCTCAAACTCGATCTGCTGTCCCTTGGGGTCAACAGTGCGCGTCAACACCTGTGCAACCAGCATGCCACGGGTTCGCACAGCAGCGACAGTGGAACCGAGATGCGATTGGACACCAGGCAGAAGCAGACGGATCAACTCTGACGAAAATAAAACTGTACACTGTATGACTTCCACAAGAAAATGCACATGTATCAAATATCACAACCAGACACTCTCCACTAGCCTGCAAGACGATCAGTTTTTGCCTTAGCAAATCAGTAAACCAGTCAGTTCATGAGTAAGCAGGCCAGTGAGACAGTAAGTACATGAATTATCCGACCTTCTGCATGATTTGCGCAGCTTTCTGGCTTTACTCTTTGCCTCAGACTGGAAGGCCTGGATTGCAGGCATACATGTAAGAAAAAAAGAGTCCTTCAAAATCTCACCATCTTTCCACTCCTGCTGTTCCTTCAAACCCACATGACTGATGCAAATCATGAGGGCGCGGCACAGGAAGAGATGTTGTTCTGACGAAATGTGGTGCAGGGAGCTAGCGTCGCCCCACACACGCAGCAAATTGCAAAACACCTGGGACAAGATGTGCAATGCTTTTAACAACTGCAGCCCGATCATCATGGTCTTCCATAGCCACCAAATGGGATCTAAATAATACTGATACATTGTAATAATAAAAACCTTACTCTGATGTCCCTTTTCCATTATCACACCGTACAACCGACAGCAAAAATGTAACAATGTTACTTAGTTGGGATGAATGGGGCCTGCGCAAATGACAGTCTGACTAACACACTCAACAAGTGTGAGATAATTCATCACACAAAAGAAACTTCGTACCTCATGATAAAGTTGCCTTCTGGTGTGAGAAGATGCAAGATAGCCAATCAAATTTTGCAGCAGAAGAACCTGAAACGAGCGATGCAACAAACATTGTATCAATGCAACAAACAAGTACTGAAGAAAAAGCCAATGATGCTTTCAGAATAAGTATGATTGTACTTTTGTAGCAAACAGGTTTCCCCACCCCACCACTACTGTTAAAAAACCTTGGGGTGAGGTGTGGTGGAGATTGATGGTGGGGACTGGTTGTGGGTCTGGTGTCTGGCACTCCCGACCCAATAGCACATGGCTAAGTCATACTTTTATTTCCCTCCTTATGCAGTCCAAGATGTCCTATGGATGTGGTCCAAGATGTCCTAAGGATGAGTTTTTGACACTGTGTATCAGGTGGTCAACATGAGCATACTGACCTTGGAGAAGAAGCGATGAAAGAGGAGCGTAGTGCACAGCAGAAAGCGAACCTTGTGGTTGTGGACAACACAGTCCCCGAGAAACTTGTCCACCAGTCCATACCTGCCACATGTCAACGTACATCGGGGTTTTTTTTGACAGGGAATTAATAACTGTGCCATGTGAACACAGGGCATGGCAACGCGGAAATCTGGGGTCCAAATGTTTGTACAGTAACAGAAATTAAGGACAACAGCCCTTTTCCTCTGAAAAGACATGGTATGCCTGGACAACAGTAAGATGAATTTTAAAACACACACACATCAAAAATACATTACTCTCTTTCTGCTGTTCTTAACAACCTTAATTTATCATACCGGTCCTAGCTAATCCTGAGGCACCACAATTTTTTTTTTTTTTGTTTTAATAGTGAAACAAGGAAACCAAAACAGGACTCATTCTCTTCACAGATTTTCTTTCTGATACTAGTAATAGGTAAACCATCCTCAAATGACAAACACCTACCATGGTATTTTGGTGAGCACTGGCACAATGACACTCTCCATGGCCAGCTGTGGCACTCCGGTGATCACTCGCTCACACATGCGGCACCACACATAGTCCTTAGTCACCTCTGCACACAGTGGTGGCAACAGGCTGTCCAGCAGCAGATCTGTAAATAAACACCACCATACGATGTTGAGTCGATCAATGGACACTACAAATAACACTGCAAATGCACAAAAGTCAAATGTATGTGCTGAAAAGATCAATGCACAACAGAAAGAACGAAAAAGGGCAAGCTAATTAAACGAACACAATGTCCTGCAAGAACACCATAATGCTTCTATGAAAGCAGTTTTGTGAGATCTGATAAAGCCAACTCACACACACAAACACACACACACACACACAAAGCATAATTTAGCGTCAACAAAACATTACCTGCATCAATTTAGCATCAACAAAACATTACCTGCATATCCTGTGCGACAGAATTTTCCCACCAGGCGGCTGATAAATTCCAGAGAGCAGTCTTTGAAGTCCATGATCAAGTCGTGTGTCTTCTGCAGGCACTCCGTGATGTACAGTGCAAACCATGGGACATAGTTCTGGGGCAAAAACGTGTCACTGAAATAAAATGAAAAGAAAATGAGAAAACTGTCAGACTTACATACTGTAAGCATCACAGAAATATAAAACATTTATATATATTTAAGCAATTTCTCGTGAGTTTATATCATATGTACAGGCATAACTTCAGCAATGCTTTTAAACTTAGACTGAGGTTTAAAAACAAACAAACAATAACAACTGCACAATAGCCTTGCCCGAAGAACAAGATAGAATTGTAATTTCAACTCTGCAATTGACATTAGCCTCTTAAATAAATTTATAAGACTGTCATGTCACCTGCATTAACCTCTAAAAACTCACCTGTTTTCCCGCCCCAGTATGTTCGCCATTTTGGTGGGCAAGGCAGCAAGAGTTTGAATGAGTTCCTCCCACACACCAGATGTCCCAGAAGTCTGTCTCTCTGCTTGTTCATCAACTGAAAAGCCCAGTAACTGGCACTGGTCCCAAAGGACATGAAACAGCCTGCCTTTTTTTATGAACAGTTCCAGCAGAGACGTAGTTTTGTGTAGCTTGAAGCCCTGTCTGAAAAAATAAATAACATTCCCCAAGCCTGAAAAGGAGAGCACCAGTGTCATTATGTTGGGCCTCCTGTGGTGTGCAGTTATACTATAGCACAGATTTATGGAAGGGAACTGGTACCAAAATACAGTCTATAAAACAGTAGACATTTGCTCCAAAGATTTCACTCATTTTCAGCTTTTTGTTCTGTACCTGTATGAAATCCCTCATCACACTTTGTTCCGTTACAAGTGTAAAGACTACAGTTCCTACCCCTCGAGGCACACATGTTACTCATGTATTTTGGACTAATGTGTCTGCATGCAAAGATGTCAATTGATACATGCATGCGTGTCCTGCGTTAGAAAGACATGCAGCTACCCGCAGCACCCTGAACCGGGCCCTCATTGTTTGAATCGTTCACTTCCAACTTCTGGCAGTGAGCAGATGATATTTTGTGTATCTCAGTTCGCAAAGGTATCAAACTTATACTGCTTGTTTGACACGAATGCATACTAAGACTATACTGCATGTAGCAAGCTTCAAAACTGTTCCAATCTGATTTTTTGCAGGCAAGTGGAAGCACTGCAGACGAAAGCATCATGGCTGTTCTCTCTCGCTCTCTCTCACACACATAGACCCACCTCCAACACACACGTACACAACTACTACTAACTACCACTTCTAAGAGTTACTCGAAATGTGTATGTGTTTTAATTTTAATTTGTATTCCCAGACATATATATAAGTATACAAATGTTATAGTATACTCATACACTGATTTTCTTCCATCAGTGTATAAGATTTCAGTAGTAAAATGAAACATCATTTGCAAGTTATAAAAAGAGTACAACAATATAAAAGCCCAATCTGCATGCCAGAACATCATTTGCAAGATAGAAAATAAAATTACACGAGAGACCAGTCTGCCTGCCTCACAGTTGTGTGTGAACGTAAGTGGGAAGTGAATGAGTCAACCAACGGGGGCAAGTTCAGGGTGCTGCGGATAGCTGCATGTGTTAGAAAGTAGTATCAGAAACCTAGAACACCCCTTGATAGTCCGTAGGCGTACCTATTGTGTGTCTGAAGCGCATGATCCAGAGCGAGGAGAGAATCAGCGGCTGGCCCAGTTAGAAAAATCGCTACAACGTAGTCCGTGAATGCACTGCCTGCGAGTTTCTGAACCCATTCCACGCTTAGTTTATCCAGAATTGTACAGCACAGTTTATGGTAATGTTGTTGTTGGTACACCTCCTTCAGTTGCTGGTGAGGGATGTCTTGATGGCTGACGAGGTTACCGCTGAGGAGTGAGTGCAAACTTCCATCGTCTCCAGACTGAGAACACAAGGCGCGAGCAGCAGCAAGCCATGTAATGATGCTTTGTGAATCCTCGGCGTTCTGTAATCCGGAAAGAATCTCTCTTGCTAAAGTGCGTACTTTCGTTTCCATGGTCGCTACGTGCGTATTTCACTCACTACAAAAATCGCGGCATGAAGTGCGCAGTTACCTCCCTTAAAGGAACAAATGAGAGTGCTTTCCCTTGTGATGAGAAGTCACGGTGGCGCACTCCACTCCTCTCTCTGCTGTTCCTCGCTTTCTCATCCACAAAATATTTTGCCAAAGACGTATCTCTTCACCAGCAGACACTTTATTTGTACAAACGCACAACTGAACTGTGCAGACATTTCATTCTTCCGTGACTTCAAGCCCTTGACTAAAACAGACATACATAACCCTCTTCTGTCTCACTAAAACAATAATTGGTTTTGGCCTATAAATTAATTATGCACACTTTAATGGCAGCACAAAACAAACCTGAGGCAAAGTTTGTGACACGCACAACCATAACAGATTTATTCTGCAGCATCAGCGATTAAAAAGGCATGGCCTCAGACTGAATATGCTGGACTGTGAAATACTGGTAGCATACAAGCATGTGGTGGTGTGTACATTTTCTGACTGACGTCTCCTTCATTGTGCTGAAGCATAAATTGATGAGAAAAAAAAAAAAAAACGAAGAAAAAAAGGCAATTGAGAAGAGAGGTCTGAACGATAAAAATCGAGTGGTGGATATTGAGGCAAACGGTCTCATAAATAACTATTTACAACCAAAATTAACTACATGTAGTTTTAAAAACAGACTACAGCATGAAAGCAATGCGTGTACAAATACTAATAAAATATGACACAGAAAAACAGTTCTGAAAAAAAAAAAAAAAAAAGCGAAAAGGTGTATCTAAAAACGAGATACAGCTGTATGCATCAATGCTTATGCAAGAGGCTGCCTTACACGAACACGTGACTCAGTATCTCTTGATGACAGCGCTGTTTTAAGCACAGCTTAAAAACGCTGCTATTAACAGAGAAATGTAGCTCATTCTGACAGTATTTACAAAATACATTACTAAGACAGGACAAGCTACACCACATTACTGCACTGCCTTGCCACACGAAGTATGGGTTTAGTCTTGCTTTCAGTCCATTTCTCTCAGCTCTCATGACAAATAAAAGCGGTACTACAACTAGCAAGTTTTGCCTACTGACATAAGGAAAACCTGGCCACAGAAGCACTACCAGCACAAACCATAATCACCAGAGGCTGAGGTTGACGTATGTACATCATTGGGAGAGATTTATCACGTTTCAACCTACTTCAAAACTTGTACCATAATACGCTGTGTACTAAAAAATATACCAGTAAAAATCTCAATCATACTACAACACGATGTAAATCACGAAATATCACTGTGTTTCTCAGTCACTTCTGAATATTTCCCGATGATAGATTTGCGGAGTATTTTGCCAGATCTTATTTCTGCAGTTCCTTCATTCTGTTGAGAGCACTGCGCGCACGGAACCATTCAATCTGGCCCTCGTTCATTGTGTGTTTCAGCTGAATTTTTTCTGTCGTGCCATCTGCATGCTTGATTTCACATGTGACGGTCTGCAACAGAATCAGCAAAATTTAATTATTAATCCACTTTAAGTGATCTCTGAGAAACCAACCAACAAATTAAGTGCACAAAGTATTTCATTTGTTTGAAATCTTGATAAAGAAAATGCAGCAAGAAGAAACAATCTGGTCAAGATAACCGTCCATACATGTCATCTTCTATCAACATGTTTTACTTCCAGACTCACCACTCTCAAGACACTCTTTCGACACTAAGGACCACATATCCGGTCCAACTCTGCACAATGTTTGAGCTCGAGGGGCCTAACATGCAGTCCAGGGCTGCCCAGTCTACGTGACCAATTTACATGTATCACAAATTTCAAATGCCTGGACTGCATATGCAGTCGTTTGTGTGCTGGCATTGTGCGGGGTAGGACTGGATACATGGTCCTTCGTGTGAGGAGAGTCGTTGATTTTTTTTCACTTTTTTTTTTTTTTTTTTTACTAACCCCTTCAAACATCTAGTTTCAAGGGAAATGTCAAGGTAGAAAACTGCTAGTGTTGAATGAGTCAATAGCCCACTGATGATGTGTGCCAGTTTGCCAGTCAAACCATCATTTGTTATGGGGGCACGTGCCGACCAGTTATTAGTGCCTACCACATATCAAACCAAGACCCCACTGGCAAACCATCCCTACATGTGTCTGGGGTTTCAAGTGAACAACAACAAAACAAAAGATCTCCTAAACACTTTTAAACATTTTTCTTATGCTGAAAAAGCCACAGAGGTAATCCAGAATATTCTGTTCTCAGCACCACCAGGGTTAACAGTCCGTGATTACTTATAACTCTGATGTGAATTCCCTTGTATACGTAATATGACAAGAAGAGTTGACACAACTCACAGATCCTGGCTTCAAATCCTTGAGGTTGAGCAGGGAAATCCCATCTGAAGGCTGGATCTTATCAAAATCAGATGGGTTGGCGAACGTCAGAGGCAGCAGGCCCTGCTTCTTCAAGTTGGTTTCTGCACAAAAGCATTAACATTTAACAACGGTTGCTGAGAAACAGAAAACATGTTTTGAAACTTTCGTTATAATCCTGTGACCTTTGAGGGAGGTCATTCAAACTGTTTGGAAAGCCCTGGTCACCAACTACCACGGTGCTAAGTTTGGTGTTTTTACTGTTTGCAGATCCTGAGAACAATCAAAATAATAATAATAATAATAATGAATACAGTTTATATAGCGCCTATCTGTTTTCTACGAAACACTCTTTGCGCTCACACACACACACACACACACACACACACACACACACACACACACACACACACACACACACTGAGTGCGGATGAAACAGTGGTCGGTCTACAGCTCGAAAGCTTGCCTAAAGAGGTAGGTCTTCAAATGGGCCTTAAATTGAGTCAGCGTGGGAAGGTCCCTAATGGTGACAGGTAAAGCGTTCCAGACAGAGGGGGCGGCGTAAGAAAATAAACGACCGCCAGCTGACTTCAGGGTTGTTCTTGGAACCTTTAACAGTTTTTCTGATGATGAACGGAGAGTACGGGAGGGCTGGTAGGTTGTAAGCATTGCAGACAGGTACAGAGGGAGAGAGCCATCGAAATGACAATCACTGAGATGACAGACAACAGAGGGCTGCCACATAGTCCTACTTTGTTACACACGTGAGTCAAAAACAGACTTAACTACATGAAAAACTAGACTGACCATGGATACCAGCGAAGCTCTTGCGTATGATGGCACGGCCGCCCAAGTGTCGGGGTTCCACGGCAGCGTGTTCATGACTGCTGCCCTCACCGTAGTTCTCATCACCGATCACCACCCACGGCACTTTCTGAGCCTGCACATCAAGGGAAAAAGGCAACAGATGGAATTTGCTTTATGTATTTGTCCAGGTGTTTGGGTGGGTGCCCTTATATATTGCAAATACACAAAACCATTAGATGAAAATAGGAAGGAGACAGACATTAAAGAGAGGCAACATAAGGCCTGATGCTGTCGAAAAGAATTGTGTTCAGCATCAGTATGAGTACAGCCTTTGAACAGATTTGTCCATTATCCACATGATCAGGTGTAGTACTAAGCATTGACCAAAATCTGAGCAGTCTGAACACCCCACCTTGTATTGCCTGGCAACATCAGGCACTGCTCCATACTGTCCTGTCAGCTGGTTCTTCACTTTGTTCATCTCCCCGTTCTCACTGTTCACAGCACTGCAACACACAATCACTCAGTCAACACCCTCTTTCAGTCTTTGTCTACCTGTACTTTGGTTAGAAACATACATGCACTGCTTGTAATTTCTATCACCTTGAAAATTACTGGAATGCAGGAACTGGCAAAGGCATAAATTTGTGAATATCTTGGCATAGCTTGGGCAGCTGTTGTTATTTACCCTGATCACCAAAACATTACTGACAGAAGGAAAAAACCTTAGCTATCCTCACTGAAAAAAAAAAAAAAATTTTTAAGGATTATTATGAAAGAATTATGTTTTTCCATAGTTGCCTGCAAGATTGCCTCCCTTTGCCTTGTGAATCTGATTCGTCACTTTTTTTTTTCTTTTCTGTTTTAATTTCAGCTTAATGATTTCAGGCAAAGCATAATGTGTAATCCAGTGAAATTGGGCCTCGTAAATTACACTCAAAGCGTAAGTGCTAACAGGTTTGTTACTGTGAAAGCTCACCCTATGAGAAGATTGTTGGAGATGTTGTCCAGATGGCCACGGTACTTCAGCCACTGACCGGCAGCACTGATGTGATCTGTAGTACACTTGCCCTTCGCCTGTAAAATTTCACACAACCATCTGTACTAATGTGCTGTAAATGACAGGTAACATGAAGTACTCAACACTTACAAGATTCTTGATTTTCTGCACACAGCACAAGAATCAAAATCATTAAGTGGGACATTACACCAACAAATTAAAACTTAAAACAAAACACCGAGCACACAGCTAGCAGAACAATTCCCACACCCAACTGGTTCAGAGAACTTCATGCTTCTCAGATTTTTGCCCCTAACCTGCAGAGAAACCCACATACACCTGCTGTTAAAATGAACTCTGGTTACATTTATCGTCTTTTATTTAGCACAGTTTAAGTGGTATAATAATAATAATAATAATAATAATGAGTATTATATAGGCGCTTTACCCAATTTCATGAATCGGCTCAAAGCGCCGCGAACTGAACCCAACACGCACGCTCACGTGAATCACACGCATTATCTCACACACTGGACATAACACATTACAATCACATGGTGCGAAGGGTCAGCTCAGCTATTGAAATTTTGGAATTTAGAATTGCATTTATTTTTCAAATCTGGTGGGCTGAACAGGTCCAAAGCAGAGGGGGAGGAAGCTGGAGTACCCGAAGAGAACCCCCGACAATCGGCCCGAATGAACGGTGCCACATACGAGAAGGAAAAAATTCTTTGCCCCAAGTGGGACTCGAACCCCTGACCTCCCGCATTGGTGACAAGTCTCTTAACCACTAGACCACCGACTTAATATCCCTCCCTTCTTTGACTTCTCCCATTTCCACTCTATTTTCTATACATTCCACTTCACACGTCCCTCAAGTTGAAAAAGAAAATGACTGTTAGTCACATATACTCTGGGTGTTACTGTCCCTGAAACACTACATGTACCAGTAATGACCCTGACCTTGGCCACAATGCTGTCAAGAAGACCGAGCCCCTGGGCTGCCAGCTTCTTACACTCCACATTCACGTCATGTTCAAAAACGCCTGAGGATAAACATGTAGAAAAAAGTTTACTTGGTAACGTTTTAACTTTCAAGGGAAATGCAGTCTGAAAGACAAAACTGCTACAGAATAAATACCATCTTTTCTTCTGTGTGTTTGTATGTTCTTGTCGTTGCTGCTTTTTCTTCTTCTTTTTTTTTTTGTACTGAACTTTTTGGACGTGTGTGTACTGTTCCCATACAAGACGACTGAGAGATTGACGTTACCTTCCAACCAAGCCTTTGTTTCCAGCATGTCCGTCTGCAAGTCTGTGAGAAGGAAGTGAGGGGGGATAACCTGCACGGCCATGGATGTTGCCATAAGCACTGCCTGACGCACAGATCTGAAGAGGAAAGTTAAAATACTTAAATATCACAACAAAACAGAAACACAGAAACTGTGACTTTGGAGTGACAAATAAGTCTGTAAATAATCAGAGAGAGAGTGGGGAAAAACAACAACAAAAAAAGTGTTCACATGCTACAAGGGAGAGAACTGTGCTTGAACGCGATCATTATCTTAGATCTACAGATTCCACCAGCATACAAAGAAAGAATGGGGGGGGGGAATAGCAAAGATCAGGTGGGGGAATTGCTTGGTGGGGGAAAGACTGAAACCTAGGCTGGGGTGCAGAGGCAGCGCCCTGTTGGGGGACCACAGGGGTAACGCCCCACTGCAGAAAACAAATTTGAGCATGTTTAAAGACATCTAGTAGCCTCTCCTACCCCAAAATAATATATTGCCTTTGTTACGAGCGTGGCTGTGCCTTTTTGTTTGTGTTGTGTTTTGTATGCTGTAGGATAACAGCTGTAACGTGTTTTTTTGTATTTTTGGTGAGAAGTCGCTATGTTTAGTTCATATTCTGTTTTAGTAATGTAAATCTGTTTTCCGTGATCTAGCAGTTTCTAGTGTTATCACGAGTATTCAAGAAGTGGTGACCTTGTTTTGACTGTAGCCTAGTTTGCCTCGGGCGACGGTATGCACTTAAGGCCTAGGGCTGAGTCACTCGGAAATCTCGTGCAAATCGCATTGTTCTGATTTGTTTTCGATTATAAGGTGTTATATAACGCGCCTAGGGACGGCGGGCAGGTACTTGATTATTCTGGATTCTTCTTTAGTTTTAGAAATAGTAATAAGGTGATTCACGTTCTGATCTTTGATTGGTTATTCTGTATTGGGTGATCGGAATGTGCTGGAATGTTGTGTCTGTATATATAAGGCCCTGAGATGTTTGCGTGTGGGCGTGTGCACGAGAGAAGCTTGTATTTGCGAAGCTTGAAAGTGCTGTGTGACACAAGAGAAGTGCTGTAATAAACTCCACACGGTTATAACTTTTCTACGCGCTCACGTGTCTTCTGTGAGTGAGAGACAACGTGCGGTCCACAAGAACTCGCTACGTGAGGATTTGTTCGCCTGTGTATGTCATCGTATTCCCTCGAGAAGACGACGGGCGCTTCAACACATCTCCACACGTAACAGCCTTGGTACTGACATTCAAGCCTTCAAAAATGATGTTAGACTGTTCCATGTGGCATTACATGTATCCTGATGCATTACTGTTCTGTGGCTGAAACTTAGATTATTTTGGCTGAAGGTTGCCAAATGACTGAAAATTGCCCAGCCTGAAAAATGGATTGGGGTGGAGTGACTGAAAGGAACATAGCGGAGGCAAAATGGAGGAAGACCCAAGGGGACATACTGCACACTATGCCACTAACAGATTCAGCCATTTTGTGATTTTTATAATGACAGGGCTTCAGGACCACTCACACATCAGGATGTAGGCGAAGACTCCATGTGAACTCCAGCAGTGTCTTCCCCATCTCACGAGCAGCCTAGAACACACAAAGTGAGATCCCTCAGCAACTGAACCATCTGGATCTCCTTGAAACTACACTGGTTATACAGCACACATCAGTTCAATTGGTGAGTCTCCTATAGTATCAGGCCACTGACCGCAGTGTGTAGTTCCAAAGAAAAACAACAAAATAAAGTGCTGAGATTTGCATGTGCAGAATCAACCTGTGTGACAGCAAAAACAGAAAAGTATAAACAGTTGATTCCCTTACCGGTGTGTGCACGGCCTCTTTCAATATGATGGCCAGCGTGTAAACCAGGCGCTGTAACACCAGACTGTCATCACCCAGCAGGTCAAACGCTCGCTCTCCTCTGCACAACCATACAATATTTTTTATTTACTTCTCAAATCCCTTGTACAACCTGTGTACAAACACAAAACATATGTAAAACATCCTTATTTTGTTCTGAGTTTACCATTTCGCTTACCTGTCATAAAATCTCATCATTGGGTAGAAAAATTCCCCGGCAACATTGCCAAACCGGTTTGGGGTCGCAGGAGCCTCTGGTTTGCTGGGACCTTTCCCGAACCTGCGCGTCTTGCTATCAATGCGCCGCTGGACGATTTCTCTCCATGTCTCAGGTTGTGTGTTGTGAGGTGCCACGTCTGTACTTGACTTCCTACACATAATAATGAGCAATACGCACACTTACTACACTATTTCTGACATTGTGCAGAACATGAATTCTTTTGCTTCAACAAGATCACACATGAAACTCTCATTTGCCTTTGTGTAAAGAAATTCCCATTTAGCTTCATACTCTCACTGATCTGGTGTTAATGAATGTGCAGCATATTTTCAATGTACAGTTGTACAGTACTAAAGTAAATGTAATATGTATCAAACAATCATGTCCTGGCAATCATTTGTATCAAGTACCTGTGATACTGACCTTTCATCACCATGGTCAGGAGCTGCTTTGTCTGGCTGTGACAGTTCCAGAGAAGCTGCTGCCAACACCTTGAGAAAGAAGTGGAAAACTTGAAACAGCATGTCACAAAACCTGTGGCATTTATCTATTACTTTCTTGTTGGTAACCAAACAACTTGGCACTTACAACACCAATGGGATCCGTGATAATAATGTTGTTCTTCAGTACACAGACTTCACAGATTTACCTAATACACGAATAAAAACTTTGAAAAAAGTCAAAACAAAACTGTCTAAACGAAAGTGGTGGTCAAAGGAAATCTTATGGGGTGTACAATAAAACGTCACATGAGGGAATATTTACCTTCAGCATATCCAGTCTCTGTTCGACGTTGTAATTCCTCTCATAGAACTCTCTCGTCAGATACTGTGCCACCTTTACAACAGAACATCTGAGGAACACGTCAAATTCAGTCTCAGCATCTTAAAAGCGCATTTGAAGGCATCCTGAAACACGGAATGTGTCCCAGACTGCAAGACCAGAGAATGAAAAAAAATAAAAAGAAGACTGACCAATTGTGGACACTGGACAGCAAGCGCTGTCATGGCACCAAGTCTGTAAAATGCAAATTCTGGAATTCCACAGCTCTCCGTGGAGTGAAGCAGGATCTTTGTGAATTCTTGAGAAATCTGCAGAATACCAGAAAAAGTTAGCTGAAAATGAAATCCAAGAGAAAAACTATATATGGTTTTTTTTTCCCTAGAAGTACATGATAGCGTCAAACTATTTCAAACCAAATATGAATCTTCTGTACCTTTCCTATAGATTTCACGGGTAAAACTGACTTTCCACTCACTGCTAGAGTTAGACTTAGAAGGGTCATTCCCATTAAGCTGCAGCCTACTGGCAACATCAATCAGCTTATGAATACCAGCCAGGATACCAACCTCTGGCAGCCCATCAGGCCGACTGCGAATGAGCGACTCCGCAGCAGTCAGGCAAGCTTCGAACTTGTCTGCTTCCTGAGTGTTAATCAACCCTGTTACGAAACAATGACATTGCCAGGGTTTACAAAACTACTCATGCAAAAAACTTTCTAGAACTGACACTGTGCACACCAACTTGTTTGTCAACCTCAGATTTAAAAGGATAATAAGTTTTTATAACTGTAATAAACAAATGTAACAACAAATGATAAACAAAAATACTTCTGTTGACTCCCCCCCCCCCCCCCTCCCTTTTGTTTGGACTGCGGGTTGTTTTGTTTTGTTTTTGTTTATTTTGCTGTCTTTCCTTGCTGCTTGACCTACAGTAAAACCAACACCCATGATACCTCATCACAGACCTTTACACAAATACACACACAGTGACAGTGGTCCGTACCTTCCATGCAATCTCTGATGTATTTTGGAGCTTTCACCTTCGACACTTTCTTGTCGTTTGACATGTCATAGGGCACCAGGTCATCATCGCTGAAAAAAAATAAATAAATAAATAAAACAGAAGTTAAAACTGTCTTGGTGTTGGAACAGCTGAAAAAAGTAAGTGGCAATGACCTGCTAAATCAAATGTCACTACAGCTAGAGATTGACTAAATCTGTTGATCTTAAGAGTTGCCATGGTTACCTGTCAAGGTCAGAATCAGTACCAGGAGGTGGTTGTTGTTCACTGCTATCAGCAGACTTCTCTTCCTGTGCCTCTCTTAGTCTGACACGTTCCAGATGCCTGAAAGTGAAACACACAATACCAAACAGGGAAATTTATTCATTTTCAGAGACAAAAACAAAGAACATCATAAACACAACCAACTGCACTGAAAGAAACTCTGGATGTGGGTTACCGTCACTGATCACATCCTATAGAGAGTGTAAAACTTGCCTTTGCCAAAAACCCTTCGCATTATCCTGATGTTTGCTGCAATGCTATGTATAACAGTATGATGATTTAGTCGGTCTGGGAGGGAGGTGGTGGGTACGGAAGTAGAGGAAAAGGGGGCAGAGGAGAGGTGGGGTAGGAGGTAGTTGGAGAGGGCTACAGTACAAACTGATCTATGTTGCACAGGATACACCCTTTAGTTCACTGGTATACGAGACAAATGGGCTCATGCTTGAAACATCTGAAAAAGTGTTATGTAGATCTGTTTGGCCAGTCATTCCCCTGGCCAGAAGAGAGACTTACTGCTCCAGTTTGGGCATGCCTGGGTCACTAGGGACCTCCTGCAACTTCTCCAGCTCCTCAACCTCCTCTGTCCGAACCATCTGCAACCAAAAAAAAAAACAAAAAACATAAAATAAAATAAATGGTGGTGCACTATGCGACATCTGATACAAAAAAAAACAAAAAAACAAAAAAAAACACACACACAATCTGTGGCTGGCAGTGAATCATGGCCACCTGCTTTGATGGCAGCTTTCAAACAGCATATCCCTCTATTTTGGCCACTTTTAATGATGTTACTGAAAGAACCCCATAACAAATAACGGATACAAGCGCAGAAATGCATAAAGTTCAAGTTAAGTGTACTTGTGAAACACGCAATATACCGGTAGACAAGCACACATTTGCAATGGATAGGACTGGAAAATGTGACATACCCCCCCTACAAAAATCCACTGGACAAGAATTGCACTGCAATATAAATGTGTGAAAAAAAAAAAAAAAAAAGACTCGTGCCACAAATCCGCAGGGGGAAAAAAAAAACAACAACAAAAACTCTGCAATAGCCTGTACAAACCTCAAACTCAATCTGCTGTCCCTTGGGGTCAACAGTGCGCGTCAACACCTGTGCAACCAGCATGCCACGGGTTCGCACAGCAGCGACAGTGGAACCGAGATGCGACTGGACACCAGGCAGAAGCAGACGGATCAACTCTGACAGGAAAATAAAGTTGTACACTGTATGACTTTCACAAGAAAATGCACACGTATCAAATATCACAACCAGACACTCTCCACTAGCCTGCAAGACAATCAGTTTTTGCCTTAGCAAGTCAGTAAGCCAGGCAGTTTATGAGTAAGCAGGCCAGTGAGCCAGTAAGTACATGAGTTATCCTACCTTCTGCATGATTTGCGCAGCTTTCTGGCTTTACTTTTTGCCTAGGGTTGGGAGGCCTGGATTGCAGCATACATAGTCCGAAAGAGTCCTTCAAAATCTCACCATCTTTCCACTCCTGCTGTTCCTTCAAACCCACATGACTGATGCAAATCATGAGGGCGTGGCACAGGAAGAGATGTTGTTCTGACGAAATGTGGTGCAGGGAGCTAGCGTCGCCCCACACACGCAGCAAATTGCAAAACACCTGGGACAAGATGTGCAATACTTTTAACAACTACAGCCTGATCATCATGATCTTCTGCAGCCACCAAATGGGATATAAATAATACTGATAAGAATAAATACATGTACCTTACTCTGATGTCCCTTTTCCATTATCACACCGTACAACCGACAGCAAAAATGTAACAATGTTACTAAGTTGTGATGAATGGGGCCTGCGCAAATGACAGTCTGACTACCACACTCAGCAAGTGTGAGATAATTCATCACACAAAAGAAACTTCGTACCTCATGATAAAGTTGCCTTCTGGTGTGAGAAGATGCAAGATAGCCAATCAAATTTTGCAGCAGAAGAACCTGAAACGAGCGATGCAACAAACATTGTATCAATGCAACGAAACAAGTACTGAAGAAAAAGCCAATGATGCTCTCAGAATAAGTATGACTGTAGCTAACAGGTTCCTCCACCCCACCACTACTGGTAAAAAACCTTGGGGTGGGGTGTGGTGGGGACTGATGGTGGGGACTGGTTGTGGGTTTGGTGTCTGGCACTCCCGACCCAATAGCACATGGGTAAGTCATACTTTTATTTCCCTCCTTATGTAGTCCAAGATGTCCTATGAATGTGGTCCAAGATGTCCTAAGGATGAGTTTTTGACACTGTGTATCAGGTGGTCAACATGAGCATACTGACCTTGGAGAAGAAGCGATGAAAGAGGAGCGTAGTGCACAGCAGAAAGCGAACCTTGTGGTTGTGGACAACACAGTCCCCGAGAAACTTGTCCACCAGTCCATACCTGCCACATGTCAACGTACATTGTTTTTTTTTTTTACAGGGAATTAATAACTGTGCCATGTGAACACAGGGCATGGCAACGGGGAAATCTGGGGTCCAAATGTTTGTAAGAGAAATTAAGGACAACAGCCCTTTTCCTCTGAAAAGACATGGTATGCCTGGACATCAGTAAGATATATATATATATAATATGAATTTTAAAACACACACACATCAAAAATACATTACTCTCTTTCTGCTGTTCTTAACAACCTTAATTTATCATACCAGTCCTAGCTAATCCTGAGGCACCACAATTTTTTATTTATTTTTTTTAATAGTGAAACAAGGAAACCAAAACAGGACTCATTTTCTTCACAGATTTTCTTTCTGATACTAGTAACAGGTAAACCATCCTCAAATGACAAACACCTACCATGGTATTTTGGTGAGCACTGGCACAATGACACTCTCCATGGCCAGCTGTGGCACTCCGGTGATCACTCGCTCACACATGCGGCACCACACATAGTCCTTAGTCACCTCTGCACACAGTGGTGGCAACAGGCTGTCCAGCAGCAGATCTGTAAATAAACACCACCATACGATGTCGAGTCGATCAATGGACACTACAAATAACACTGCAAATGCACAGAAGTCAAATGTATGTGCTGAGAAGATCAATGCACAACAGAAAGAACGAAAAAGGGCAAGCTAATTAAACGAACACAATGTCCTGCAAGAACACCATAATGCTTCTATGAAAGCAGTTTTGTGAGATCTGATAAAGCCAACTCACACACACACACACACACACACACACACACACACACACACACACACACAAAGCATAATTTAGCGTCAACAAAACATTACCTGCATCAATTTAGCATCAACAAAACATTACCTGCATATCCTGTGCGACAGAATTTTCCCACCAGGCGGCTGATAAATTCCAGAGAGCAGTCTTTGAAGTCCATGATCAAGTCGTGTGTCTTCTGCAGGCACTCCATGATGTACAGTGCAAACCGTGGGACATAGTTCTGGGGCAAAAACGTGTCACTGAAATAAAATGAAAAGAAAATGAGAAAACTGTCAGACTTACATACTGTAAGCATCACAGAAATATAAAACATTTATATATATATATTTAAGCAATTTCTCGTGAGTTTATATGTACAGGCATAACTTCAGCAATGCTTTTAAACTTAGACTGAGGTTTAAAAACAAACAAACAATAACAACTGCACAATAGCCTTGCCCGAAGAACAAGATAAAATTTTAACTTCAACTCTGCAATTGACATTAGCCTCTTAAATAAATTTATAAGACTGTCATGTCACCTGCATTAACCTCTAAAAACTCACCTGTTTTCCCGCCCCAGTATGTTTGCCATTTTGGTGGGCAAGGCAGCAAGAGTTTGAATGAGTTCCTCCCACACACCAGATGTCCCAGAAGTCTGTCTCTCTGTTTGCTCATCAACTGAAAAGCCCAGTAACTGGCACTGGTCCCAAAGGACAGGAAACAGCCTGCCTTTTGTGATGAACAGTTCCAGCAGAGACGTTGTTTTGTGTAGCTTGAAGCCCTGTCTGATGAAAATAAATAACGGCATTTTCTAGAACATTTCCCAAGCCTCAAAAGGAGAGCACCAGTGTCATTATGTTGGGCCTCCTGTAGTGTGCCGTTATAGCACAGATTTATGGAAGGGAAGTGGCACCAAAATACAGATAAAACAGTAAACATTTGCTCCAAAGATTTCAGCTTTTGTGTTCTGTACCTGTATAAAATCCCTCAACACACTTTGTAGTGTTACAAGTGTAAAGACTACAGTTCCTACCCCTCGAGGCACACATGTTACTCATGTATTTTGGGCTAATGTGTCTGCATGCAAAGATGTCCAGTGATAGTGATACGTGTCCTGCATTAGAAAGACATGCAGCTATCCGCAGCACCCTTAACTGGGCCCTCATTGTTTGAATCGTTCACTTCCAACTTCTGGCAGTGAGCAGACGATGTCTTGTGTATCTCAGTTTGTAAAGGTATCAAACTTATACTGCTTGTTTGACACGAATGCATACTAAGACTATACTGCATGTAGCAAGCTTCAACTGAAACTGTTCCAATCTGATTTTTTGCAGGCAAGTGGAAGCACTGCAGACGAAAGCATCATGGCTGTTCTCTCTCGCTCTCTCTCACGCACTTAGGTTCACACACATTGACTCCCCCCAAACACACACAACTACTACTAAATACCACTTATAAGAGTTACTGGAAATTTATGTGTTTTTAATTTGTATTTCCAGAGATATATATATATATGGGAAGTAAGCAAAGCCGAGAGCGCTCCCTAGATCTAGGAGATGTGCTTTGTATGCCAGTGGACATGCAAGTCCGCTTTGCCCTACATTGGCTACAAGCCACAGTGGAAGGGGGGGGGGGGAATCTACCATCCTACCGCTGAAACGTCTAACAGATCTAGATCTTCTGTCTCCCTAGATCTAGGGAGCGCTCTCGGCTTTGCTTACTTCCCCTACTTTCAGGTTGACCTGATTGAGCGCATGTTTTCGGCTTTAGCGACGCCTTTGTTCCTATTCTATAAATATATATATATATATTACACTGATTTTCTTGCATCGTCCGTACCTATTGTGTGTCTGTAGCGCATGATCCAGAGCGAGGAGAGAATCAGCGGCTGGCCCAGTTAGAAAAATCGCTACAACGTAGTCCGTGAATGCACTGCCTGCGAGTTTCTGAACCCATTCCACGCTGAGTTTATCCAGAATTGTACAGCACAGTTTATGGTAATGTTGTTGTTGGTACACCTCCTTCAGTTGCTGGTGAGGGATGTCTTGATGGCTGACGAGGTTACCGCTGAGGAGTGGATGCAAACCTCCATCGTCTCCAGACTGAGAACACAAGGCCCGAGCAGCAGCAAGCCATGTAATGATGCTCTGTGAATCCTCGGCGTTCTGCAACCCGGAAAGAATCTCTCTTGCTAAAGTGCGTACTTTCGTTTCCATGATCGCTACGTGCGTATTTCGCTCACTACAAAAATCGCGGCATGAAAGTGCACAGTTACTTCCCTTAACGGAACAAATGACAGTCAACAAAGACCGTAGATGCGCTCTCTGGGGCACAGAGTCTTTCAGTGGAAAGTACCTCTGTGCACGGTGGGGAAATGGCGCTCACTGCGCTACCGTGACGCGCCTAAATTGTCTCGGTGCTCTCAAACACAAGGTCGCGCACTATGTCATCCTTGACCAGCTTTGAACCCAGAGGGATCCTCAATGGCGCAAGTGATAGCAGGCTGTCTTCAGAGTGAAAGTAGGCGTGTTTCTGAATCAGAGACATACATAGCATGTCTCTGTCTGAATGGACAGATCTATATTACATTCAGTCCTAGAGCACGGGCGAGTATGGTTTTGTAATCGTCTCTTATTCCACAACAAGGCAGGTACGTGATCGTCTGCACCGTGCAATAATACTTGCCTGTAGAGTGCAACGCCTTTGCCTGTCAGAGTGGAACCCCTTTGCCATTCACTCACATCCTGTTGGATCAGTGTACCACGTAAACAGTGCCATCAAAGCGTAATTTACCGCTGGCAAAGATTTTGCCCAAACAAAAAGTGGTCGGATATTCAAGACTTCGTTTTTTAATCTAATCACATGACGCACAAGTCTTCGCTTTTCTAAAAAAATTTTGTCATTTTTGAAAATGGCGCTGGGTGTAAGCAGTCACATTTTCACGCCCTGCCGAAAAGGGACTGCACTCTGGAGTCTACCGTAGATAGTGTGAGAGAGACGTGCTTTCCCTTGTGATGAGAAGTCACGGTGGCGCACTCCCTCTCTCGGCCTGTTCCTCGCTTTCTCATCCACACAAAATATTTTGCCAAAGACTTATCTCTTCACCAGCAGACACTTTATTTGTACAAACACACAACTGAACTGTGCAGACATTTCATTCTTCCGTGACTTCAAGCCCTTGACTAAAACAGACATACATAACCCTCTTCTGTCTCACTAAAACAATAATTGGTTTTGGCCTATAAATTAATTATGCACACTTTAATGGCAGCACAAAACAAACCTGAGGCAAAGTTTGTGACACGCACAACCATAACAGATTTATTCTGCAGCATCAGTGATTAAAAAGGCATGGCCTCAGACTGAATATGCTGGATTGTGAAATACTGGTAGCATACAAGCATGTGGTGGTGTGTACATTTTCTGACCGATGTCTCCTTCATTGTGCTGAAGCATAAATTAATGAAAAAAAACGAAGAAGAAAAGGCAATTGAGAAGAGAGGTCTGAACGATAAAAATCGAGTGGTGGATATTGAGGCAATCGGTCTCATAAATAACTATTTACAACCAAAATTAACTAGTTGTAAAATCAGACTACAGCATGAAAGCAATGCGTGTACAAATACTAAAATTATATGAAAAAGAAAAACAGTTCTGAAAAAAAAAAAAGATGCGAAAAGGTGTATCTAAAAACGAGATACAGCTGTATGCATCAATGCTTATGCAAGAGGCTGCCTTACACGAACAGGTGACTCAGTATCTCTTGATGACAGCGCTGTTTTAACACAGCTTAAAAACGCTGCTATTAACAGAGATTTGTAGCTCATTCTGACAGTATTTACATAATACACATTTGCAGCTGTATATACCATCTGCCCTGACAAGCAGCCTCTAGTACGCACGCTCACACACCAACTGCTAAACCACACACAGTACTTGTAAACCCAAACCAGAAAACGGCACAAATTGTGCCCAAACACAAACCTGTTCAGAAAAACAATCAAATTTCTTGAAGATCATAGAAAACATAGAGGCAATTATTATTCAATCAATTTCTGGTCGTGCAGGAGTTGATCGCTGGCGTTTCTTTTTTCCTCCCATTATTTTTCTATTTTTATTTCCAGGATTCTGCAACTGTTAAAGCTGTGAACATGATCTGATGTCTGCATATACATTTTATAATGAAAGTACACTACTGAAGGCATTTTTAAGTAATCCACACCCAGAAAAAAAAAAAAAATCAGATCAGAATCTGATACTCACAGTCCCGAAATTGTAAGGTTGCTGTGACCTCTGGGAAGCTGTTTCCATTTCTCCAGACAAATACACATAGCATGTATGTAAGCCAAACAGTTAAAATCCTTTTTTTTTTTTTTTTTAAACACTTATGTTCCGTACAATACCGTCTACAAAGCAGCATCATGCACACCGAACTGTTATACAGTCTGTGATGTACTTTTTGTAAAACCACAGAAAAACATTTTTACGACAGGACAAGCTACACTACATTACTGCACTGCCTTGACACACGAAGTATGGGTTTAGTCATGCTTTCAGTCCATTTCTCTCAGCTCTCATGACAAATAAAAGCAGTACTACAACTAGTAAGTTTTGCCTACTGACATAAGGAAAACCTGGCCACAGAAGCACTACCAGCACAAACCATAATCACCAGAGGCTGAGGTTGACGTATGTACATCATTGGGAGAGATTTATCACGTTTCCACCTACTTCAAAACTTGTACCATAATACGCTGTGTACTAAAAAATATACCAGTAAAAATCTCAATCATACTACAACACGATGTAAATCACGAAATATCACTGTGTTTCTCAGTCACTTCTGAATATTTCCTGATGATAGATTTGCGGAGTATTTTGCCAGATCTTATTTCTGCAGTTCCTTCATTCTGTTGAGAGCACTGCCAGCATGGAACCATTCAATCTGGCCCTCGTTCATTGTGTGTTTCAGCTGAATTTTTTCTGTCGTGCCATCTGCATGCTTGATTTCACATGTGACGGTCTGCAATGGAATCAGCAAAATTTAATTATTAATCCACTTTAAGTGATCTCTGAGAAACCAACCAACAAATTAAGTGCACAAAGTATCTAATTTGTTTGAAATCTTGATAAAGAAAATGCAGCCAGAAGAAACAATCTGGTCAAGATAACCGTCCATACATGTCATCTTCTATCAACATGTTCTACTTCCATACTCACCACTCTCAAGACACTCTCTTTTAACACTAATTCTCTTTCAGCACTAAGGACCACATATCCGGTCCAACTCTGCACAACGTTTGAGCTCGAGGGGCCATACATGCAGTCCAGGGATGCCCAGTCCACGTGACCAATGTACATGTATCACAAATTTCAAATGCCTGGACTGCATATGCAGTCGTTTGTGTGCTGGCATTGTGCGGGGTAGGATTGGATACGTGGTCCTTTGTGTGAGGAGAGTCGTTGTGAATTTCTTTTGCATTTTTTTTTTAACCTAACCCCTTCAAACATCTAGTTTCAAGGGAAATGTCAAAGTAGAAAACTGCTAGTGTTGAATGAGTCAATAGCCCACTGATGATGGGTGCCAGTTTGCCAGTCAAACCATCATTAGTTATAGGGCACGTGCCGAGCAGTTACTAGTGCCTACCGCATATCAAACCAAGACCCCACTGGCAAACCATCCCTACATGTGTCTAGGGTTTCAAGTGAACAACAACAAAAGATCTCCTAAACACTTTTAAACAAGTCTAATAATGTCTAAAGGCAATCTGAGCTTTACATTTCATGTTGAATTTTTAACCCTGGTCTAGCTAAATTCATTTTTCTTATGCTGAAAAAGCCACAGAGGTAATCCAGAATATTCTGTTCTCAGCACCACCAGGGTTAACAGTCCGTGATTACTTATAACTCTGATGTGAATTCCCTTGTAATGTAATGTACACGTAATATGACATTGACATTGACAAGAAGAGTTGACACAACTTACAGATCCTGGCTTCAAATCCTTGAGGTTGAGCAGGGAAATCCTATCTGATGGCTGGATCTTATCATAATCAGATGGGTTGGCGAACGTCAGAGGCAGCAGACCCTGCTTCTTCAAGTTGGTTTCTGCACAAAAGCATTAACATTTCACAACGGTTGCTGAGAAACAGAAAACATGATGTTTTGAAACTTTCATTATAATCCTAAGACCTTGACCTTTGAGGGAGGTCATTCAAACTGTTTGGAAAGCCCTGGTCACCAACTACCACTGTGCTAAGTTTGGTGTTTTTACTGTTTGCAGATCCTGAGAACAATCACCGAGATGACAGACAACAGAGGGCTGCCACATAGTTCTACCTTGCTCCACACATGAGTCAAAACCAGACATGAAAGACTAGACTGACCATGGATACGAGCGAAGCTCTTGACTATGATGGCACGGCCGCCTAAGTGTCGGGGTTCCAAGGCAGCGTGTTCACGACTGCTGCCCTCACCGTAGTTCTCATCACCGATCACCACCCACGGCACTTTCTGAGCCTGCACATCAAGGAAAAAGGCAACAGATGGAATCTGCTTTATGTATTTGTCCAGGTGTTTGGGTGGGTGTCCTTATATATTGCAAATACACAAAACCATTAGATGAAAATAGGAAAGAGACAGACATTAAAGAGAGGCAACATAAGGCCTGATGCTGTTGAAAAGAATTGTGTTCAGCAACAGTATGAGTACAGCCTTTGGACAGATTTGTCCATTATCCACATGATCAGGTGTAGTACTAAGCATTGACCAAAATCTGAGCAGTCTGAACACCCCACCTTGTATTGCCTGGCAACATCTGGCACTGCTCCATACTGTCCTGTCAGCTGGTTTTTCACTTTGTTTATCTCCCCGTTCTCACTGTTCACAGCACTGCAACACACAATCACTCAGTCAACACCCTCTTTCAGTCTTTGTCTACCTGTACTTTGGTTAGAAACATACATGCACTGCTTGTAATTTCTATCACCTTGAAAAGGCATAAATTTGTGAATATCTTGGCATAGCTTGGGCAGCTGTTGTTATTTACCCTGATCACCAAAACATTACTGACAGAAGGAAAAAACCTTAGATATTCTCACTGAAAAAAATAATAAATAAATAAATAATTATTATAAAATTATTATGTTTCTCCAAGATTACCTCCCTTTGCCTTGCGAATCTGATTCGTCACTTTTTTTTCTTTTTTTTTTTAATTTCAGCTTAATGATTTCAGGTAAGGCATGTGTAATCCAGTGAAATTGGGCCTCATAAATTACGCTCAAAGCGTAAGTGCTAACAGGTTTGTTACTGTGAAAGCTCACCCTATGAGAAGATTGTTGGAGATGTTGTCCAGATGGCCACGGTACTTCAGCCACTGACCGGCAGCACTGATGTGATCTGTAGTACACTTGCCCTTCGCCTGTAAAATTTCACACAACCATCTGTACTAATGTTGTGCTGTAAATGACAGGTAAAATGAAGTACTCACCACTTACAAGAAAACTACACCCCCCCCCCCCCCCCAAAAAAAAAAAAAACAAAAAAAAAAAACTAACCAACCAAAACAACCCAAACAAACAAAAACAAACAAACATACACAACAATAACAGTGAAACTAAAAAATATTTTGATACCTTTATAAGAATAGGCATGTCAACGAAATCTTTGCCGTCCCACTTGTCAAAAGGCTCCAGGAGCTGTAGACGTTTACTGTCTGGAGCAACCTTCACTGTCACATTACTTCCACTGGCAGGTGGTGCCTGATATGTATCTTGGCCAGGGTCAAACCCTTTGGCAGGCAGTTCATCTCCAAACGGGCTTTTCAGCTTGAACTTCTTGCCTGAGTGACAAAAATTTCAGGTGCATACTTTCAATGCCATAAATCCAATCTTATTAAGAAGACAGAAATTCACACACATGCATAACAAACCACCAATAACACCACCATGCCAGACATATAAAGACCACATCAGACAACCCACCAATAGCACCTACGTGCCCCTACCACCATATCAAACTGAAAAGGGACAAAGGATCACATTTTCTGAGTCAAAGTGAGGAAAGGCTGACCAAGTATGTGTCATATCTGCTTTGCTGGGTTTTGTTTCCAGCCTGTCAAATGAAAACCAAACCAGTAGTCAATGGGGTAAAGCAGTTACCGTAGTACTCCTACAACTTACCATCAGAGCCAGTAAGCTCGTCCTTCTCTGGGTTGAAGGACAAGTCGCCAGCGATGGCCAGGGCGGTGACCAGCTCAGGAGAGGTGACGAAAGCATGTGTTGCTGGGTTGGCATCGTTGCGGCCAGTGAAGTTGCGGTTGTAGGAGGTGACGATGGTGTTCTTCTCACCCTTCTTCACGTCTTTGCGATCCCACTGACCGATGCAGGGACCGCAAGCGTTGGCAAGTACAACCCCTCCGATGTCTCGTAGAACTTTTGCCTGTGACAGAGACCAGCGCCCATTAGGATCACGCAAAATAGAAGAAGGCCTCAACAGCAGTGACAGCAAAACTTGACGCCCAAAGTATGAAAGTTGATCTCGGTAAAACCACTCTTAGCGTAAGCATGCACGACCATTCTTTCAATAAAAGTTTTAATGGAACAAAGTATCACAGCAATAAGGGGCAAAAGTTCTGATAGTCCTGTGCACCAAAACATGAGTGAGATTACTCTTACCGGTAGAACTGTATTCGACCCTCAAACCTAACAATACAGCAACATCAAGCACTGACCATGCCATCTCGCTCAATGGTCGCCCGGATCTGCTCTGACCCAGGGGTGATGGTGAAGGCGCTCTTGGCTTTGATGCCATTCTCAAGGGCCTGCTTGGCGATGGACACCGAGCGACCCATGTCCTCATAACTGCTGTTGGTGCAGCTGCCGATCAGACCTAACAAAAGGGGAGAGAAATGAAGCAATGACATACTAAATGGGTGGGTGGGTGTTTGGGAGTTTAACGTCCTTTTCCACCACAGAGGGTGATATCAAAGACGGGGCAACGATGAAAAAGCCAGCACAAATATTTGGCCCCAGCGGGGATCGAACTCACGACATACTAAATGGACACAATCAAATCTGTTTATGTGTTTAAAAGTAGCAAAAGCAAAACGTGGATACGACGATACTGATAATGCAGAACTAGAGAAAAGACAAGAACAGAAGAAGCTTTTCCTACTCACCTACTCTAATATCCAGAGGCCAGTTGTTCTTCTTGGCTGTTTCTCCCAGCTTGCTGATGGGGTGTGCCAGGTCAGGCGTGAAGGGACCGTTCACATGTGGCTCCAGCTGGAAGGACACACAAAGTACATGTATTCTCAATGCATCAATTGGCAGTGAACTTCATTCAGTTCATTCATTTGCCTTACTGAAAGTCTTCTTGTCACTGCTGACTATGGCCACAACTGTGACTCGTGTGAGGCTACAGCAAAATGCTGTCAGTGGTATTGTTGTTCTGTGAGGGAGTGTCTTAAGCAATGGCAAGCTCCTAGCGTAACTTACATTTCTCACTCTTGATCTCTGGCAAAAGAGATAAGATCCTTCAGTGACAGTAATGCATCCCATGGCAGTGTACTAGAAAGCATGTTATGTGTGCACTCTTTTTATTTGAGGACGGCAACCATGGGAGGATGCAGCAAAAGCATATATCGCAAACAATAATCTATGAAGCAGGTACAGAATTTTACCTGGTCAAGGTTGATCTCGATGACCTGGTCGTACTTGGCACTGGGATCCGCTGACAGGAGTCCTTTGTAGGAGTTGGCCAACGAGGCAATGTCTAATGAAAAATATGAAACGGTCTTTTAAGCCAGCAAATAAATTAATAACAAATAATAATGTGTTGATTATGTCAGCCCAAATGAACAGTGCCAAACACTACAGCTGCAAAATTCTTTGTCCCAAGTGGACTCGAACCCTTAACCTCTCACATTGGTTACAGGGGATGCTACCTCTACACCACTAACTGCCCAATGGAACAGACAGGTACAGCAAAAAGTTAAATTAAAGCTGCATTAAAGGGAATTTTTTTTTAAAGATGGAGAGGCTATGCATGCAAAAAAACAAAACAGTACACCCCTCCCCCCACCACCAAAAAAAAGCACCAAAAAAAAAAAAACCCAACAACAACAACAAACCAAGAACAAATAACCAAAACAAAACCCCAATAAACAAAAAAAACACACAAAAAACCCCCATAAACAAACAAACATACCTCCCCTGTTGGTAGCCTGGAGGTAATCCTGCATGCGGTAGTTGTAAGGGAAGACAGATGTGGTGGCGCCAATCTCAGCTCCCATGTTACAGATGGTTCCCATACCTGCACACAAATATCACTCATCACTCATGTACCTACCTATATACATGCTATTCCGCACTGCTATTCGTTCTTACAGTATTTGGATTAAAAAGAACCCAAAATTCTCTTCAGTCTCAAGCGACAGTGTAACCCTGCGTCAGTAATATGTGTCAAGACTAACCAAATGTTTAATCGAAAGACCTGATGTCCTAAATTACCTGTGCAGGAGATGGAGTCGACGCCCGGCCCGAAGTACTCCACAATGGCACCGGTCCCGCCCTTCACTGTCAGAATGCCTGCAACCTTCAGGATGATGTCTTTGGGGGACGTCCAGCCGCTCAGCTTGCCAGTCAGTTTCACACCGATCACCTGCATATATATCAAAGACAAAGGGTTGATTTCTTTCTCTTGAACTAGTAAGTGTATGCAAGGATAACTGCATTATCCTTCATTAAAGTCACTGTCATAATCATTAGCCCTACATAAAATAAAACTAAAAATAAGTATTCCAACTGGCAGCCCACTCTTATCTAACATTTGCCCCCCCCCCCCCCCCCCCCACACACACACACACACAAGCTCAGCTGTGTGAGACTGAAACCTACCTTGGGACATTTGAGTTCCCAAGGCATGCCGGCCATCACATCCACAGCATCAGCACCACCAACACCAATGCACAGTCCACCAAGACCACCTGAAACAACACATTCTGACTGTTTCAACAATCCCAAACACAGTTCACATCATTAACAAAATTAAATACACCACACACGAACTGTGATTAGTATCTTTTTATATAACACTCTTGCATAATATGGCTTGCAGGGAAGCTTTCAACACCGAATCTATCATGAAAAGTATACACAAAATGAAGGCCTAAGGCCTAAAAATTGACGATATAGGACCATCAAAGCGATCAGTGCGACCAAAGACAAATATCCATTGTCAAACAAACATATATATATATATTTAGTCATTTTCTTTACTAATTTACAAGCAGTGGCACAACATACCAACTCACTCAAGCTGTCACACAAACCTTCAGTCTTGATGCAAAAGGTTGGCACACACAAAGGTAATTCCCTCATAACTCCTTCTATCCAATCTTCATTCAAAGGGTTGACATACACATTCAGACCTTCCATTTTCGATTTTTAAGGCCTCAGCTTTGCTTTATAAGGCCTCACTCTGATTTTTAGGGCTTTTTAGGGGCCTTATTTTAGGGTTCTGATTTATAGGTCTTTTTCAGGCCTTTTCAGGTGGCGTAGGAACCGTGATTATGCCGTTAGTATTCATACCTCCATTGGGTGTGTGGCTGTCAGTTCCTATCAGCAACACACCAGGGTAGGCATAATTCTCCAGAATAATCTGGAAAAAAGGAAATAATAAATGATCAAATATTTGCAACATGATCAATAGTTATCACCCCAAAAGTCCTTGTAGGTCGCTGTCTTAGTCAACAAAGGCAATAACCCAGCATGAAAGAACAGGAGGAAATTGTGTACCGGACTACAGTAGGATAACGACAATGATCGATGACAGAAGGATAGCTGGCACTGTTTACCAAATACAGCTAGACCACATACCTGGTGAATGATTCCACTGCCTGGTTTCCAGAAGCCAATCCCGTACTTGGCACTAACTGACGAAAGGAAATCATACACTTCAGCATTGAGGTCCTGTAACAAAAGGAAACAGTCAGTTGATAACAAACCCTCTCTAGCACACATTGCTTGGATATGAGCCTCCAGATACAGAGATACATACATGTACTACTCAGTATATGATGTACACATATATTTCTTTTAGCTACATCTTTAACTCTTGTGCCTCTGCTTCTTCATGCTTTTTCCCTGGTTGCAACCTGTCACACAAAACGACAACAAAACAGAACTTTGGTGAGTTGGAACCACAACTTATTCCCCTTGCCTCACCTTTGCACGAGCCAGATCTTTTTCACCGCCGATCTGGGCCTCTATCAGATGGTCACAGTGAACGGTGGATGGCACGGCAACACGAGGAAGACCGCTGGAGATGAACTGTAACAGCGCCATCTAGAAAAGGCGTACAAAACAGCAGTCATTAACACACACACACACACATATTACTTACACCCATTTCCCACAGCACCTGATTCACACAGATGGGTGGGTGCTTTGAGGTTATGAAGTCTTCTACACAATGGAGGTGATTTCAAAAATGGAGGCACTGGGAAAATGCCTAGATGCAAAAACTTTTAGGACTGAATGACTTTTTCATTTCAAAATCGAACTTTCAAATTCTGAGATTAACATTTAATAACATTAACAATCAGCCACACCAGCTGACCTGGGACCACCACCAGCTGACTTGGACCCCTACCTCCCCTCCCTCACTCATACACAAACTAGAGAGGCAAAAGCCTCCATGGCTCCCTTGTGACACAGGTCAAGGTCATTCACAAGAGTATGTTTGTAAAGCTCTTATCACTATCCATTATCATGCCAAGTAAAGTGTCTCTGGCGCTCTGAGTTCATGGAAATATTACAATTTTCCCCGAAACAGTTTGTATGGCCTTGACCTTTGGTCAAGGTCATTCCAATGAGATCTCATCAATGTCTATCATTATGCCAAGTTTGATGCCTCTAGTATTTGTAGTTCCTCCGAAAACAGTAATGTTAAAATTCACAACAGACAGCTTTAATGACCTTGACCTTCAGTCAAGGTCATTCAGAAAGGTAGGTCTCGTTGCTGTCTATCATCATAACTCGTTTGGTGCCTCTACTGTTTGTTGTTTTGGAGAAAATGCCAAGGTTAAAGTTTCCCAAAAAACGCTTGCATGACCTTGACCTTGACAAAAGGTCACTGAACACAGGTATGTCTGTAAAGGTGCTGCTAATGTCAATCCTTGCACATATAGTTTGATGCTTCTGATTCTTCTGGATTCTGAGAAAATGCAAATGTAAATTTTCCCAACAGACTGTTTTAATGACCTTGACCTTGAGTCAAGGTCATTTAAGGTGGTATGTGTGCATAGGTCTTATCACTGTCTATCAGCAGGCCAGGTTTGGCGCCTCTGCTGTTTGTTGTTTCTGAGAAAATGCCAATGTTAAGGTTTCACAAAAATAGCTTGTACGGCCTTGACCTTGACACAAGGCCACCGACTACATGTATATCTGTAAAGTTCTTATCAACGTCTATCATCATGCAAAGTTTAAAACCTCTGGTGTTTGTAGATTACGAGAAAATGCCAATGTAAAATTTTCAAACAGCGTTAGTGACCTTGACCTTGAGTCAAGGTCATTCAAAATGATATGTTTTGAAAGGTCTTGTGGTTGTCTATCAGCATGCCAAGTTTGGTGCCTCTGCTATTTGTAGATTCTGAGAAAATGACAATGTTAAAGTTTTCTGGACACACACACACACACACACACAGACAGACAGACAGACAGACAGACGACGGAGGGTTAATACATAGACTCCCATTGTTACACAAGGGAGCCAAAAAGTTTACTGTATACCACACCGATGTACACTCTATTTTAAACATTATACATATTTCCCACCATCAGATCAGTTGCGAATTACCTGAGCAGTGGCATCTTGCATAGCCACACGGTCAGGCCTCAGCTTCAAGTAACTGTTTCCACGTTCGATCTCCTACACAGATGTTTGGAAATTAACACACATACAGAGCAACAAAATTTGCAAAAGGCTGTCGTCTATTCTTTTATAAAGGGTCAGAAGTTGAACTGATGAACAATTACTGCACAGAGCCAGCTGATTCATATAGTAAGATGACATTATTTTACCCCAGAATTTTGCCACCTCCCCCTATATATTTCATGCTTACACTTAGTATAGACTGTCAGTCAATAATCTGTAGAACTAGCAGCTAACAGGCAACAGCATCAATATGGTGATGCTAACAATATTAGTCTTAAATCACAAATTAATCTCATCCCTTCAAAGAAAACATCAGTACAATGATCAAAATATAAGAATTAGCATACCGCATTCTTAGGATCATCAAGATGGCTGTACAACACTTTCTCAGACAGTGTCAGGGGACGCCCCAACCTGTAAAATTATTATTAAACACAATTAAAGAACAATTAATATCACTTTTCTGTACAACACAACAACACTAAATACAAAGCAGCCATTTGTTCAAAGTAAAAAAAAAAATAAAGAAGTGAGAGCCCTCAAGCAATTATTAAGATTTCTTACCTGTCACGGACAGTTTTGACATTGTGTTCCAGTTTGTCGTAGTCAATGTACTTGTCCTTTTCAAATCTACTCAGTGCCACCTGCAGAATAAAGAAACACTATTGCAACACACCCTGATACATAAGTCAAGAACGTTAATATCTGAAACTAAAGCAAATCCATTATAGAAGCACACAGAAATTTTGAAATTTCAAGCCTATTAAAAACTAAAAAAAAAGGATTATCATCACACACCTGTAGCCAATAAAAGAAGATGTTTAAACAAGTTCATAATCCTCCAAGTCCAAACACGCCAACCCTTTCACAGTTTTAGTTTTAATTATCACCGATTTATTATGCATTGCTCATGTTTTACAAATTGTACTAAAAAGAAGTTAACAGCAGATGCAATTTATATATAAACGTGTGTCAGCTTAACCTCTACCCAACAAGAGCACACCACTTTGAAACTGTTTAGTCTATATCATGCAGTTCTTTGGTCACGGTAACCCACAAATCTGGGGTATGTCAAAACATGCATTACAGCTTAAACAAAAGTCCTAGTAAATAACCTGTGTGTTTTTCACTTAAAGATTTGATAAGATATGTGATGTCACAGTCCCAAGTTCCCCCCCCCCCCCCTTCCCCTTGACCGCGTTGAATTAAAACCGTACCTTCTGGGCAGCAGCAACAGACGTGTGGATCCATTTGCCATTGCCTGCCGGACCAAGTGAATGGAGGCCCTGTACGAAAACGAATCGACAGCTATTAATAGAATTATTTTGTCGTCAGCCGACAGGAGGTGTGTGTAGAACTAGAAGAATGTAGGAGAAGAAGGCAGAGAGCGCGGGGGTTATTCGTTAGTGGCGAGAAGAGATGACAGACTACATCATAGGTCATAAAGACATATGCAAGAACCGGTGGCCAGTGACCCACATTTCTGGTCGTAGACAGTTAGTAAGTGAAAATAATTCACGTTTCGTACGGGCAGAATATTAGATTTGAGTTTTTCTGTGGACAAAAGCTGACGACTTCTACTTTCGTCTACATGACCTTCAAGAGGGAACTTCACATCCACTATTCTAACGGTCGTAAACTCCACATCGGTCCCCTAAAATACAAAATAAATGCAGCGTATGCATATCTGAGAACCCTATCTATTAAATGCAGTTCATCAGCTTCTGATATTATGAATTCTTCCGCCAAGACGAGCAAACAATACTTCACAGACCTTTTGAGCCGCGGCTCTCAAGACGTGCGCCATGTTGTTCTTTGAGTTGCGCAGCGATTACCTGTACTCTCTAACTATATAAAACTTGTTCAAAGATTCAAATACCGTAAAAATACAGCATTTTTCAGAAGTTTACGATTGTAATAAGTATGTTTACTATGTTTTGTATAAAGTAAATAAGTAAAACCTACTGCGTGTTGTTTTTCTAACTAAACTATTACTTTAAAGAGTATCCATTCAAGTTAGGAGTTATCTCCCTCACGCACGTCGTTTCGCCATTGCCGAAGAAGGAGACGTCAGTGAGAAACCTGGTGGAATTATGTTGATAGTTTGACTGAAGTTCCCTCATAACCAAGACATAAAGAAGAGGAAAGGCATCTGATCCGTTACGACGGTAGTACCCCCTGGTTTTTCTTCATAACGAAGAAAGAAGTACCAAAACCCGAAGAACGTTTTACGTTCCACTGCTACTTTCTGTTTTAGAATTACAACATACCCCCCCCCCCCACCACCACCAGCATTGAAAGATCTGTCTAAAGTAAAACATAATGGTGCTGTCTGGTGCCAGATAGTGCCTTGACAAAACGGAAAACCACACGCACCTGCCAAAATGAGATCATGTGAATTATTATATAGTAGGTGCCCTTAAGTGAGAGACATTTCAAAATAAAAGTACTGTATGTATCTGTGAGAACATCAAGAACTTGCTGGTCTTGGATTGGTTGTTTCACTTAGATCAGTCCTTTACTGTTTTTAATATACACACAAAACTTCATGTAGTGGTCATGCTCAAAGTTTTAGTCTGAAGTACAAGAATTTATGCAGACTTGCTTGAAAATACACATTTACATTGCAGTAACTTTTACCACTACAATGTTTTCTTTCCAGAGTACACAAATTACTGGTAACATATGTGACTGAAGTTTGCTGCAGCTACAGCTGAGTTCAAAATGGACTTCACTGGTGATGCTGGTCAGATGTAAGAGAAAGTCCTGTATTTGATATGAGTTTTATGACAGCCATTGCTGAAATGGTTACATATTCATAGTAATATCAAATACAGTATGACTGGTAATCATTGACTGGCCACACTGTATGAGTAAAGTATCATCCTGTATGAGACATACACTATCTCCAAAATGACATTTACCATTACAGCACAACAGTAGCACCAAAGCCATCAAAATGGAAACAAAAACAAGATGTTGAAATTCCATGTAAAGCTGGAAAAAGCATTCAGGAGACTACTTTTCATAACTCTGTGTGTGTGTGTGTGTGTGTGTGTGGCTGACTACCCGTTAAAACCGGCACCTCCAATATATATTAGCTTTCTGTGACCTTTTTCCAGACTGGTCCACCTTGATCTAAAAGGAGCACCGCCCAGACTTGAATACCTAAGAACAGTGAGTGTTGAACCCATACATGTATATAATATATGTATATATTTATTTTAGCAATAACTGAAATCTTGTTACTTTTTTTTTGCCAGTTATGAAAGCTTATTACGTCAGACTCCAGACAATATTGACTGTTATTCTTGAGGTTGTTTTGAGAGCTTGTAGACTGGCCACTGTTGACTGTTTTGAATACCAATTAAACTTCAGTGCATGCACGTCCCCCCCCCCCACCCCCACCCACCCCCCCTTCTGTGGTGCGCTGAATTAATTTACCACTAACTGGCATTATGCAAGAAGTGCCGCTGGCTGGGTGTTTGGGCATTTAACAACCTATTTCACAACGTATGGGTGATTTTTTTATTTTTTTTTTTAAAGGCCAGCACAAATGTTTGGCCTCAGCTGGGATTTGAACTCTCGATCCAAGCATTGAAAATCTAACGTTCTACCATTCAGCTATCCCAGCTCCCCCTGCAAGAAGTGCAGGTCTGCACCAAATCTATGTGTGTACCTTTGTGTGCAGGTATTGCCTCTGATAAAGAAATGGGGAGCAACAGGACTGCTTGTGGAATATGAAGACATGTTCCCATACCAAGATGAGCTGTGTGTGCTAGCCACCAAATTTGCTTACAGGTAGCCCTTCAGATGATATAGAGTGATCTCAATTCATCTGCAGATAAGCGTATTAACCCTGCAACTCACGAAGAATTAACCCTATCTGTATCAACATGAAAAAGTAAAATTATTTAAAGGTTTATCACTCACACTCACAGACAAGTAACTGTGTTTGTTTTCAGTAGTGATTGTTTACTGTGTACTGTGGCCATGTCTGCCCTTTCCCTTTCCTCACATTTTCTGTCATTTCTTTTCTGTCTTTCTTTTCTCTATGCTCCCTAGTCTCTCTCTAAATATAGCTGATCACATTCTAATGCATGCTACAAATGACCAGTTAAATCTTTCATAGGATTCTTGTAGCATATCAAATTCATATGCGCTGTCTGGTATGCGTATATATATATATATATGTTTTTATGTGGAGTACTGACTTTTTCTTTTTTTTTTTAACATTTCCAGTAAAGATGATATCATTGCCTTCAGGCAGCTGGCATCGGACAACAAGCTCACAGTCATTCCCCTTGTCCAAACATTTGGACATATTGAGGTGAATACATACAGTACATTTTTCTTGCTTCGGGACACAGCCTAAGAGGGAGGGGAATAACCAACTCAAATCTTGTGATTACCAGTAGCATAAATGCAGTAAGAGAGCCATCACCGGCATAAAAATATGTAGCCTTCCAAGAACTTTGGTATACAGAAGCAACATAATCTGTTTTAGTCTGTAATTTCTGGTGTCACAGTTCCTGTGTGTTTTGTAACCCCTTTAGATGGGGAGGAAGCCAAAAGGACGGCAAAAATATTTCTTTAGTGAAGAGGGGCAGGGGAATTAATGAAAAAAAGATGAAGCTCATCAGTTTACATTGCTTGTTACTCGCCATGCTGCTTGGTGTACCTGTTTGTATGTAAGCGGTAAGAACAAAATTGTGATCTCCATTTTCAGTTTGTGCTGAAGCATTCAAAGTTCAAGATACTCAGAGAGGTGGCACATTCCCCAATGGTTATCTGTCCGTCAAATCCAGGTATAGTTTTAAGTCTCCTTACACTTGCTCCCTATGTTGTTGTAGACCTGTACATTGTGATGCTGGCTAGGATTGCAGCCTCTTCTGGTTCTCTTTGTGGTATGTGGTGGAGGGGGATATTCATCTGGCGTATATATTGTTAAGATTTTTAATCACACACTATAGAATGCATACTGACTGGTTCAGTTTGTTCTGTTGGTTTTTGTTTTTCTGCCATGTGTACATTTACTGGTAGGTAGTGTTCTGTCATCTGTGTGTCTGGAGATGTGGTTGATATTGTTGTGTTTAAACTGATGCTTGGCTCTGTCAGATTCTCTGAGCCTGGTGTGTGCCATGGTGGATCAGGTGATCTCTGCTCACCCTGGGATTCAGTGGTTTCACATCGGCTGTGATGAGGTCAGCACGATTATTGTCCCTGCCTGCATGGGATACATTTGTTACAGTTACCTTGTGTGTGATCATCTTAATCACTGTCAGTCAATCTGTTTTCATAACCAAGCTTGAGATTTTTCCGCTGTTTGGCGGAAGTCTGCCACCTCTAAGCCATTGTTTTGTTTTTCAACTGTTATGCCATTGAGGGGAAAAAAAGAAAAGAAAAAAGGAACAAGCAGAGCAGTTTATCAGTATCATGTATCATTCAGGCATGATTGTATTCAGCCACTAGGCCAATTTTCACCATTTTATATGTGTTTGCTGTTGTTTTTTCACGGTTTAGGGAGGAAAAGCAAAAAAAAATGTTGGACATTCAGGACAATGGATTTTGAGAATTGCGCAGGATGATATGTCTTGTGCTGTTCAATTTTACATTAATGTTGATTTGTGTACAATACTACTTCTTCTTCTTTTTTTTTTAAACCAAAGTGAAGAACACAGAATTTGATTCTGTCACTCAGGTTTACCACTTGGGAGTGTGTGAGCGGTGCAAGCTTCGTATGGAGGAAGAAAACCTAACGCCCCAGCAGCTTTTCTTCCATCATGTGAAGGCCCTGGCCCTCTACATCAGACATCGCTACTCTACAGTTACTCCCATTGTATGGGATGACATGTTCCGCTTGACTGACACGCCTCTCTTGAAAGGTACTGGACATCCGTAACAGATCAACAGCGTCATGACAGTTTGGCTTAACTCATAACTGAATTTTAAAATTAGTGCATTGTATGCTTCCTCTGAGCAAATATTCCATAACAGCATTGATATTGTGCAAGTCATGACTGTGGTTGTTGATCAGTAACCCAGTCTAACAAGTCCTCCAAGTACGTGTTTTGTTTCATGTACAGGAAGACGGTAGTATGATATCAATGGTGCATTTGCTAATTACACAGGGCACTTGCAGTCATGTGCATCAAGCCCATCACAAGTAACGTTTGCAAGGCATAGAGCTGTATGAAAGTTGACACAGCTATTTGAGAGGATGATAGGCTTGTGAAGGACGTGCCTGTTGTCATTTCCCTGCATCTGTCTGTTACAGAGAGTGGACTGGGGGAGCTGGTAGAGCCAATGGTTTGGCATTACGTGCCCACTTTTCACCTTCCTACAAGTGAGAACTGTAGAACCTATAGACTAAGATTTCCTATGCCAAGAATAAGACGCATAGGATACCTTTTTTCTGCACAGTGCGCTGTCACCAGTTACCCAAGTACACATAAAAGCCCAGTTTGCGTTCACAGCCACTGCAGTCTGCCTATGATCACCAACACAGAAACATCACTATGTACTGGTTAGTGCTGCAAAAGAAAGACTGGAATCAATGATTTCTTTTCACTGTATACTTGCGTCCATGCTAGGCATCAGTTGCATGACAGTTCTCTCCTTTCTGCTTCTCTTTCCCAGACCTGTGGGAAAAACTGTCCGCGGTGTTTCCACATGTGTGGGTCGCTAGTGCCTTCAAGGGTGCCACTGGGACTCGGGCGTGTGCGACCAGTGTGGCCTATCACCTGGATAACCATCTGACATGGATCAGCACACTTCAGTCAAAGCAACATCTTTTCAAGAGTGTCCGTGGCATCGCTCTGACAGGATGGCAAAGGTGAGACTAGAGCTCACACTGAACCACATTCTTGAGGGTGAGGAAAATTGTACGAGTCAGGCAAGTTTGAAGCTTGTACCATGCACCAGTGCAAGAGGGAATTTCTGTTTGTTTCCCCAGGTACGACCATTATGCTGTGCTGTGTGAACTGCTGCCTCAAGCCTTACCTAGTCTTGGTACCTGTCTACAGGTTATCCACAAAGGTGAGTGGAAGGACAGACCTGTCTCTGAAGAGTAGAGTTTGAATAATTTTCATTGATAACTATTTTGTTGTGGTTTGTTTTATTGTGTTCAAGTGTCTCGTGGTGGTTTTAATCAAAATACAATGGAGGCATCTCAGAAAATGTAGACCTTTGTAAGTGAGTATGGCTGTTTCAGTTACATACATCTGTCTGCAGACTGAAGTTGTTAGTCTCATCTACAGGTGCTTTCAGTCCAGAAGTACATCAGAGCGTCTCAACTGACTTGGGTTTCAGATCACCATTGCCTCTCAACCCATTTGCTTGGTGGGTGTGTATACATATGCGCATATATTTTACATTGACACTGATCAGAGACTAGATCTACATTTCTGACACTGATCTTTCATGGATGGCATTTCACATGTACTTTTTGTCATGCACTTCATGTGTGTGTGTGTCGAGTACCTGCTATAAAAAGAACTGTTTGTGTATGCCGTAGATGTCTGTTACTTATCTTCCTTTCTGATATAAAAACATGTATTGGTCCTGGGTCTCCTATTTGGTTAGAATAATCATAAATAGAATTGATCCTTCTCATTTGGACTCATTTGGACCTTGTTGTTTGTGCTCAGTCAGTCAGTGGAAGGGATGGGTAGATATCCTACCTGTACACTCTTACGTCAAGTTCAGCATAGATGCATTTTCACACTTTATTGTAGGTACTGTATACATGCATAAAAGCTGCGCTGTAACAACTACATGAACCTAGCTTGTTAGTTGGTTTTTAAGATTCCAAAACACTTCTCTTATTTCTGTATTCCAGTGAAGAGATTCCCGAGTGTTCTTTCCCTGGGTCCAGAGTGTATCAGCTGATGATAGAGTATGCCTTCCTTGCTGCTGACTGTGAAAAAACTGTCCACAATGACAGGTAATGTGGAATATATATATATATATGTAATGTGACATCTGAGTAACAGGACTGGTCCGTATAAATTTGAGCAATCGGAAGACTAGTCAGTTTAACAATATTTTTAGTCAGCTACCTTATGAAATGAATAATGCAAGTCACAGCTTGTTTTTGACTGTATGCCATGAGCTACCAAAAAGAAACAGTAAAATTCTGATTTGAATTTTCATTTTTCAGCAACCTCACATGGTTGAATGATTTTAATGTCAGAAGAAACTTCACAAATCCAGTCTACGTCCAGCCCATCCATTCCAGTGCCACTCAGTAAGCATTCTTGTAACATCTTCTGTTTCCTGTGATTAATAAATATTAACATCAAACTGAGTTCCTTCTCTAAATCTTTCACCAGTGAGAATGCTAAAACTCATATGTGTCATGTATTTCTTGCATACCAGTACAGGACCTTTGTATTTACCTTTTGTGAAGGAAAACCTGCTTCTGTGTTGCTACTTAGATAGTTGTCTGATTTGGGTTTGGTGGTGGTTGTTGTTGTTGTTGTTCATTTTTGTTTTTTTGTTGTTGTTTTTTTGGGGGGAGGTCTCTCTTTTTCTTTTCTGTTGGTGGTTTTAACTTTTCAGCTGTTGATGTACAATTTTAATTTGCAAGGTTAGTGTTTCTTTCTTTTTTTTGTCCTTTCCTTTTGGATGCTGTATCCCGTGTCATCTTCGTCATGCCTTTTACAGGAAACTGGAGCAAGTGGAAGAATTCCGCAAAAAGATGTCAGCAGCTCTCATTGACATTTTCTTCCCGGACACGGTGGAGGAGTGGCTAGGCTGCCATTTACAGTTTCACTTGGACAAGTTGCAACACCTTGCACAATCCGCTGCACGGCAGATGGCGCTTGCTATAGATGCTGAAGAGGATGTGCTTCCTGTCAATGACTGATTGAATGCTTCATGGTAATGGTGATAAACACCTTGGCTGCATGTGGACATGTTAGTCTCATGTCTGTGTTGTGTTGAAAGGATGAAATGTCTGTGATTCATCAGTCCTGAGTTTCACTCCTTATGCGTTTAACTGTGCAGTTTGTTGTTGTTGTGTTTGTTTTTTTTTATATACCATGCAATATCGTCAGGTTTTTATGGTGTCGACATGAAATACTGAACAGTTGGATGAAAGTCACCATAAAGAAATTGTTGACACTAATGGTGCCCTTGATCAGCCTGTTTAATAAGCAAAAACATCAAAATGCAGTGTCATCACTCAGAACTTGATTGTGGGAATGCTTCAAGGAAGGAGATTCTTGAAGTCTGATCCAGTGCTGTGTGTGTGTGTGTGTGTGGTGTTTTTACATGTTGATATCATTGAGTGACAGTATGTATGTCTGAGTGCCAAAACTTTCTTTTTTCCAAGCTGATGTGTCTGGTACATATGTTGCACCTTCAGCCTAGTGGCATGGTACCTTTGATGGAACATCTCACTGTGTCAAGCAGCTAACTTTTTTTAGATATAGGTGTGCTGTAATGGAAACCTTGAAATCTGTTTTGTTGGGGTTGTAACTGTTGCTGTATCTTGAGTCAGTTATACTGTGTTGACTACATTTATACTTTGGTTGTCTGTCTGTCTGTCTGTCTCTCTCTGTCTCCCCCCCCCCCCCCCCCCCCCGATCACTGCTTTGATTTGTACAGTCACTGAAAGGCAAAACTGATTTTCCTACCCTTCATCCAGTAAGCATTTCAGTCAATCAGTCTTGGTTTCTGCCCCTCTCTCTCTCACATACGCATGCACAACATGCAAAATACCCCACCCTCCCACCCCTTATCACCACCACCAACACCACCACCAAAAACAACAAACATATGCAGCAGTGTGCAACTGAATTGCAATAAAAACAAGTGAAGAAAACTAAGACTGCTGAAGCCAATACAATTTTTAGGAAAAGTGTGTGTGTGTGTGTGTCCGTGCAAATGTGTGTGTGTGTGTGATAGTAACAATATTCTCACTCACACTCTTTGTTTTAAAAAGGGGGAGGGGGGGAGGGAGCTGAAATGGATGCTGTATTCGTTTCTTCGTAGCTCACTGCATTGCCAGGACCGGTGTAATCAGGAGTAACAAGAAAAACGTGCACAAAACCCAGTGAGCAGGTGTAGATTACTGGCCTTTTTCCCGTGCATGCTCATTATCAGTCAAGTGTTTCCCCATCTTTTCTTGCTGATACTGCATGGGCGACATCACTTGTTGAAGCTTGTCTTGGCCCTCAAGGATAGAGATGATGGCTGAGGAAGAGACGGTATCATGACGCATTTTTGTGGCCGGTATCACCCACTTGATAACCTTAAAGTGCACAGCAAGCTGTATGAAGCCTTGGCAACTCCGTTGACAGTGTTTTGATGCCAACGGCTCACGGTCATCTAAACCATGTGGCTTTTAGCACAAAAAGGAATGAACGCACAAGGAAGTATATGATCCTGAGGAAGTTTGTTGTTGTTGTTGTTAGTGTTTGTTTTTGTTTGTGTTTTTTTTTGGCTCCCTTGTGTAACAATGGGAGTCTATGTATTAACCCTCCGTCGTCTGTCTGTCTGTCTGTCTGTGTGTGTGTGTGTGTGTGTGTGTGTCCAGAAAACTTTAACGTTGTCATTTTCTCAGAATCTACAAACAGTAGAGGCACCAAACTTGGCATGCTGATAGACTAGCACAAGACCTTTCAAAACATATCATTTTGAATGACCTTGACCCAAGGTCAAGGTCACTAAAGCTCTCTGTTTGAAAATTTTACATTGGCATTTTCTCGTAATCTACAAATGCCAGAGGTTTTAAACTTTGCATGATGATAGACATTGATAAGAACTTTACAGATATACATGTAGTCAGTGACCTTCTGTCAAGGTCAAGGCCGTACAAGATAGTTTTGTGAAACCTTAACATTGGCATTTTCTCAGAAACAATGAACAGCAGAGGTGCCAAACCTGGCATGCTGATAGACAGTGATAAGACCTATGCACACATACCATCTTAAATGACCTTGACTGAAGGTCAAGGTCATTGAAACAGTCTGTTCGGAAATTTTACATTCGCTTTTCTCAGTATCTAGAAGAATCAGAAGCATCAAACTATGTGCGATGATTGACATTGGCAGCACCTTTACAGACATACCTGTGTTCAGTGACTTTTAGTCAAGGTCAAGGTCATGCAAGCGTTTTTTGGGAAACTTTAACCTTGGCATTTTCTCCAAAACAACAAACAGTAGAGGCACCAAACGAGGCATGATGATAGACAGCAATGAGACCTACCTTTCTGAATGACCTTGACTGAAGGTCAAGGTCATTAAAGCTGTCTGTTGTGAATTTTAACATTACTGTTTTCGGAGGAACTACAAATGCTAGAGGCATCAAACTTGGCATGATGATAGACATTGATAAGATCTCTTTTGAATGACTTTGACCAAAGGTCAAGGCTGTACAAACTGTTTCGGGGAAAATTGTAATATTGCCAGGAACTCAGAGCGCCGGACACATCACTTAGCATGATACTGGATAGTGATAAGAGCTCTACAAACATACTTTTGTGAATGACCTTGACCTGTGTCACAAGGGAGCCATGGAGGCTTCTGCCTCTCTAGTTTTTTTTGTTTGTTGGGTTTTTTGTTGTCTTTTTTGTTTGTGGGGGGGGGGGGGGTTGTTTGGGGGGGCTGCGTTGTAATGTTAGTTTTTTGTGTGTGTGTTGTTGTTTTTGTTTTGTTTTGTTGGGGGGGGGGGGGGGGGTCGCAAAAGTTCCTGCTCAACTGGGTTAATTGACATGTTACAGGGATTTTGTGGGTCAAACTTTTTTTTTTTTCATCCTGGCCCTTGGGCCAGATCTTCTAGAAAGGAGAGGGTGGGTGTTTGGGGGTTTAACGTCCTTTTCCACCACATAGGGTGATATCAAAGACGGGGCAACGATGAAAAAGCCAGCACAAATATTTGGCCCCAGCCGGGATCCAACTCACGACCCGCCGAGCATTAGAAGTCCAACGCTCTACTATTCGACCACCCCGGCTCCCCCTAGAAAGGAGACAGTTGGGATAATGAAACCTACTGCAAAGATATGCGGCTTTCTGTGCACTGGTGGCCTATTGTCATGTACAAAACAAAACAAGGAAAAAATGATTTAAAAAAATAATAATAAATAACAAAAAATTGAATGTTCTTATTACGACTGATATAGATCGTAACTCAAGGAGCACAGAGTGGGAACACTCGTGACACATCAGTGGTGTTCTTACCACAGCAAACAGTGAAGACAGCTAGGGACAGATAGACCAAGTGCTGTTGGTGGGAGTGGGTTGGGGAGGGGCTCCATAGCAGGTCTTCGGTTGATGGAAATGGGTTAAAGTACAGCAGCACTTACATTCACGAAGACTTCCAACTTTTTTCCCGTTTCAGTCCCCCCCCCCCCCCTTTATTTCCACAGAAGTATTCACAGGTGCGAAAGAACTAACAGGATTCATCAGTTTGTCACAGACGTAAGCAGAAGCGACACAAAAAAAAAAAATGCGGCAGCAGTAATAAAACATGATACTCAGTAAGTGTCTGTCACAGTAAATATTTAACTTACGTCACAGCGATTCGCCGGTCATTGGTCTAATAAAACACATCGGTCAAGGGACTACGGATACTTTTTAGGATTATGTCGGGCAGGTTGTCATTACTTCAGATCTGTGACTGTTTTTGTTTCGACCTGACTGCAAACTGGCATGCAGTTTAGTCAATGTCAATGTGTATATATGTGTAGTGAGTGTGTAGAACACGCTGGTATTATTTACTAATAAACCATATTCAGTAGGTACCGGCCCAACAAGTGAATGGAAGACTAACGACTCCGCCCGACCGCACTTCTCCGTAACTTGCGCACACTCAATATCGCCGTCCAATCAAGGCGCAACGGCAGGTGTGTTCATGAATATTCACTGTATTAATCGGCCACGTTCAAACACAACCCGCCCGTGTTGAGCGTGGACAGTCGTAACGCGGTGGTGGCGATCATAACTCGCCGGGCGGGCAGTGAGCTGAATGTGGATTCAACGTTCCACTATTTCGTCTCGGGACAGTGGATTGTCGTCTGCGCGGAGAGCCGCCCAGCCTTGCCTTGCCCTGTGTGTGTGTATTGTTCAGCGCGCGCCCATACTCAAGAGCAACTTTTCGATGGTCCCCACCCGGGTGTGTCTTGGGCTTCTGTTTTGACAGCCCGCCGATCGGCCATTGGTGCGAGAGGTGTGTGCACGGGGGTACACACCTGCAAACTGTCCCTCACGACACCTGGGAATAGACTAACTGTTCCAGAACTACGGACATTCGGATACACAGACCGGTTAAGAATCATTTCAAGGGGACTTTTCGGTAAGTACAGACGGTCCTTGTATTGTGTTAGCCACAGGCTTTATCGATCTGTCCACGGAAAATTCCTAGGTGAAACCGTTTCTTTACTTTTCATGGGACGTTGGTCAGCCGTGTACCTGAAGCGTCACGGAACGTGCCTGGTCCTCTACGACTCAGTGAGCACGGGAGGAGAGTTAGAGGGTTTAGGGAGAGAATGGGAGCGTGAAGCGGAGGCAAGAAGCGCGTGTTGACATACAGAAGAGGTTCGCACTTACTGCCGAGGTTTTTATGACAACGGACTGTCAGGCGTGGCGACAGGTGGTGTCCAGCATACACGGCAGTCAGATAGTGTTCAGCTAAACGTTTCTTGTCTTCCGTTTCCAGCGCTTTTCAGTGTGCGTGTGTGTTCGTCAGTGTAACGTAATCAGCGTTTTAGTCTAGCTTTCACTGAGTTTGGCTGATTTCGATGGTCCCCACCCAAAGGCTGATATGTTGCAATACACGTATTTGTTTTCAGAAACCTATCTGCCTACCTCTCAACCTCACTTTCACACACACACACACACACGGTTTTGAGTTTAGCTTTCATCAGTCGTTTGGTATCAGTCGTCTTTAGGCTTAGTTCTAACGCTTTCGCATCCATGGTTCATGGACCCTATTCAAGCTAATGGACCTCGGCGTGCACAACATGTAACATGTAAATACCGTACCGTCTTACTCACGATCTGTGTTTCTGATAAGAGAATTAAACATTTATTCTTGCCAGTGCCCGCCTACGGCGCTGATTTATTGCAGCTGTATGTCTCTGCTGGTACTACAAATGTTGTGCGGTCGAGAGTTTGGCGACTGTCATACCGTCACGGTGGGTTTGTCACGGAGCCATGTCCTGTTGTGTGTGTGACGGGTTGGGCCTACACTGCAGTGTAAGCGGGAGGGTCGTGACACCGTCGTAGGTACTGTGGAACAGGACTGGCTATTATGCACGGGTAATAACAGACACTCTCTTGAACAGGCCAGAGTTGAATTGTCATTATTAGGTACTACATGTACATGGTGTATGGGCAGAGAGGTTTGGCTTGTGAACTTGTGTGTTTGCCATACTTCTTGGTGCAATGAAGAGTATGTTGAGTTTGTTGAAGAGTATGTCTTTGCTTCATATACAGTACCTGATAAGTGACAACGCCATAAGATGGACAAAAGAGAACACCATGCATTTGTGTTGAAAGATTGATAAAAGACATGATCATATAGTGTTATCTGTATCTAACATAAAGCGTTTGCCACTTGTAAAATGGTCTGTATGATTATGAACACAATCATGATATTGTGGGAGTGTTCTCAGTGCACAACAACTGAGCTATGCCTATGACTGAATGCATACATGCAGCCCTACTGACATGTAACACATGTTCTGAAGTGCTGTGGCACAGTGTGAAGTAACAACACTCCAGAAATATTTTACAATAAGTTCCAGCCAACTCCAGTAAGGTTTTAAAGGCCTGCTTATTTCTCTGTTTCTGAAAAAATGAGTATAGTACATTGGGTATTATATACTGTATTGTTGAAATATGATTGTGGTTGTTATAGGCCTAACATCGGCCATAAAGTGTGAGAAAATATACAGAACATAAAAACCAACAACGATAGGTATGCTTATTATCCGTTATCAGGTGTTCAGTATCATAGTCTGTTCAGGCTGTGTTTTCTCTCTGGATGTCACCAGAGACGTAAGTCTCTAGTGTCACTAATCCTATTATATAAATTTTATACATTCTTTTTTGGCAAGGGATTTGTGTCAGCAGATTTTTGTCCCACCTCCCATATTGGGGTCAAATATTTGTGCTGGCCTTTTTCTCGTTGCCCCGTCTTTGATATCACCCATGCGTGGTGGAAAAAGGTCGTTAAACTCCTAAACACCCACCCACCCACCCACCCTCCCTTTCACATGCAATACTTATCAGCTGTGTCAACAAATTGAGCTGGGCCGCCAGGAGCGCATGGTACACTTATAAGCTGCACGGCAGCAGGAAGTGGCGAATTTCCAGAGCCCATTCACACTGTCACAGCTGCAGCCAGCCAGACCTTTTTGTTTGACGCCCCATGTGTCACTCACAGTGTGATTATTGAAAGTGCACACACAGGGGTTAAGCAAGGCTGCAAGGGCACGACACAGGCGGTGCAACAGTCAGAAACACCAGAGACATAGAGATCGCTCCTTTTATGTTTTTTTCAGAAAACAAAAAAGAAAAATCGACTGCACCTTTTGAAACCTGAATGTACATATTTAATGGAATTTCTTAGAGGAGCACGCCAGCAAAAGAACGATGATAAATACAAACTCTGACATAATGTAATGAGAGCTCTCTTTACAAAGTCTCAGAAAAGAAAAAAAATCAACACCACCATGTAAATTCTTGATGTACGTTTAATGCGGGAGTTTCAGACGGGACCCGACCAGTCAAATACCGATGATAAACTGACACGGACTTTGACATAATGTGGGCCTGTAACTCTGGGATGGTAGGGATGTGCATTGTGCGGTTACCAGCCTTTCAAGATTGCGTGCCCGACAATAGACCGCCGTATGACTCAGAATCATAATTTTAGGGAGGGTCTGTGAACTCCCATCATGCAGTCGGTTTGCGGCGTAGTCACTTTACCGGTCTGTTCAGGCAGTTTAAAAAGGAAAACTGTACCGTTTCCGCGTGCTTTGTACAAACAGGTCTTATCATATCGCTATTACACAAGAGACATAACTGACATTATTTCAGCGCTTCTTATTGTCTTCCACGCAAGAACAAACAGATCTTTTGATCGTAGTTTGCACCGTGGAGACGCAGTCGGAATGTTGACTTCCTAGGGAGCATAAGGGTGCGGGATGGATATATAGTTTTGCCTTCGAAGACAGCAGGTAAAAAAAAAGTCCGGCACACGGGTCACTCGATAGCGTCATTTCAGTTTATGACATCGTAAATCGTCTTGTTCTTGCGTCAGTCGTGAGGGATGCAACATTTTGATCGGGTTTAAAGTTGGACAGGACAGGAAAACGACACAGACAGACTGCAGCGTGTGTGTGTGTGTGTGTGTGTGTGTGTGCTTGTTTCTTTCTGACACCACCAACCGTCATTACAAACCAAACCTTTGTCTGAGTCGTGAAACTACTACTTAAATAAAACACATGTCAGTGACCGATCACAACTAGTTCTAATTGGTTAAGTGTAGTGTAGGACATTCCAGTACAGGAGTGAACACAAATTTTGTATGCACCCGCATAAAATAGGCGGCAGGGGGGGGGGGGAACCCCAAGTTACAGGTACATGTACACGATTTCCTGGAACTGGTTGTTTCCGTTTGCTGCGTCGATGACTTTGAATAGTGTCGCGGCAGCCGCGCCTTCAGATAACAGCCATATAGATAAAGCTATGTTGGTCATGGTCATGCACTCCTTTATGCACAACTTTGAGCAGCAGCATAACCTCTTTACGTACAATTTTCTTTATCATTTCTTGAACACGTTTTAAGTAACACGTTTCCTCATCCGTTTCAGTGAGTCTCTCTCTCTCTCTCTCTCTCTCTCTCTCACACACACACACACACACACACACACACACACACACACACACACAGAAAATTGGTAAAGCCATCATCCTTGACACACCAATTGCAGACCAGTTAAAGTTACTTTGTTTTGTGTATCAAGCTTCCCCACGATTTCCCTTGTCTTACTCCCGCTGGCCTAATATGCTTATCCAGGTAAACGTAGTCAGTCATGTTGAAGGTTATGTCCGTGGCATTCAAGAGAACTGTGCCAGAGAACGATAATCCCTACTTATGCAGACCAGAAGCATTAGAGTGTTGGAGTGGCTTTCTCTCTTCCAGTCCTTCGGACATTGGTCGTCAGACTATACCGTTACCGCCTATGATGGATCCAGTACTGGCAGAACTCCTGGACAACTAGGTTCCTAGTCTCGGCATTGTCTGAGCAGGTAGTTAGTTGTGACGAGTTCTTAGGTATTTTTGGACGTCGATGGTCCGTCCGCAGCTTCAATGCTTGAGAAGTTCATGCATCATTGACACATCAAGGGAACTAGTGAACCAGAGAGAGATTGCGGTCGGTGGCAGTTCGTACTGTGGTCGAATGTTGCGGGGCTTGAAGAGTGAACTTGCTGACTCTATGTCCTCTTGGTTTGCGTAAGACTTAGCTCTTGCAGGCTGGATCTGCTTGTTATACCGGCCGCGCAGGAGGTCCAGTCAGAACGAAGACGAACTGTAAATTATCTAGCTGTTAAACTGCTTATTACATTGTTGGTGGCCATCTTTTCACGAGTGAAAAGTGAATGTGGGACGCTTTCTGGTCTCTCAGAGTCTCAGCTAACATCATTTCGGTGATACATCTCGTGCTCTCGTTTCGCGTAGCAAGACTTCTGTGCCTACGAAAAGGCATCTAATTTTTCAGTTATGTATGAAGAAACAGATGCGACTTATTTTCCTCGCCAAGAGAGCAGCACGTGTGACTTACATCTGTGTGATTAGGCTTCTCACTGATAACATCTTTAATAAACTACTGATACGGAAGGCCAATGTTTAAGGTCATTCTCCACGTTTCAGTCTTTGAACGAAAAAGTGAAACACTGCAGTCTGAGTGGCTATCGCACTTCAAAGTTCGAATAGAAAGCGGCTTTGTAAGCGCATACAATATTACAAAAGGCAATAAAATGTTATCATGTGAAAACTGTTGAAACGGGAAGCATGACCAGCGCTTGATGGGGACTTGGATTGATAAAGAAAACGTCGTTCCTTTTGAAGTTAGAACGTGATTTGTCAGAGCTACACGCACCGTTCTCGAAACCGGTACTTTCACAAGGTCGTAGCATGTCTATTATCGACACTTCCACTACACTCCTTTGACCTTATATCGTTGTTCTATTTCCCTTATCTTGTGTAAACTTTGCTGGAACTGATGCCCTGTACACTGATGTCCTGCCGTGTTTATGTTGTTGCAGGTGCGCTGACAAGCTGCGTGTGGTTGAGTTGGCTTTTCAACACCACACCATGACATAACCGCTGTTTCACCAACAGCATTCCAATGGATTTATTACTACTTCTCTCGTCCGACTTTGTGCATACTAACAAGTGATCCAGTTGGAGAAATTCACCGACTACAGAAGAGGTAAGCTACTGTTGATGTGGTGTGATCACTGATCCGTCTTCGTGGTCAGAATCTAGAGCACAAACAGTCATCTTGGAATGTGTAATGTACCGAGCCAAGGACCGCCTGGTGTGCCATAGTATAGGGTTTTCTGTCGTAGAATGGCGTTGAATTTCAAAACATAGTACAATAAGAAGGTCGTATGTAATTATTCAAGGATGCCATTTTAATCCAACACCATACGTATACTACGGTCATGGAACGAAATCAGATCACTGTGTGTCTTAATTTTTGTATTTTTACTGAAGCTTTTCTGCGACTGTTTTAGAATATTTCTCATGGTTTCCATTATCATTTAGGTCATTCGTTATTCCAAAGGTTGCTTACATAACACGTGTTCTGCAGCATTCACCAGCTGAATGATCGGAACGCTCCTTTTAAGGGGGGGGGGGGGGGGAGCAGTCACGATTCCATTGACAGCTGTCCTCCGATTTCGTCGGCAAAAAAGAAGAGTAATAAAGAGAACGAAAGCGATGCAGAAAACCAATTACAGTTCGACCAGATAAGCACTGATCGAAGATTCCATTGTTGGCGACCCTTGATTTGTCGGAAATAGCTGATTCGGCGTGTAAGCGCGGCCAAACGGTCAATACTCCAACAGATGTGGATCAATGACGACAGGAGTCGCTACTGCCCGCAGGCTTGGAGCTCTGCCATTCAGTTCTCACGCATACCCGGCTGGAAGTGTGTCAAGCCGCCGCTGCCGCAGATCCTATTATATATCCCATGTATACCGCGATGGGACCTGTTGGGGGACCTTGCTATTTTTTGCCGTCTTATTGAAACTTTGCTTTACAAGGGCTTTTTGCGAGCGGGGCTACAACAAGCGCTACACTATCAAAGCTTTTAGTACATGGCCCTAGTGTTATGATAGAACACACTTTCCAACAGAGGAGGTTTTGCTTAGGGAGGGTGTCGCCGGGTTGAGGCAGACCTTGCCTTGCGACCCAACACTCATTAAGCAGTCAGGAGGTTTGGGCCAGGACTGCTTGAGGGAGTGTCGCGTGCAAACATGGTGTTAATTTGCTGTACCATGCCGATTGGCGTATTGATTATCGGACGGTGTTGAACCAGTAACCCCTACATCTTCCAGAAGGCCTTTTGGGGTCACAGGTACGCAAACTGTTTGAAGAAGACGCAGGTTTCACGGCCGCCTAAAAATTCACCTTATATAGGGTCGATTGGTGAATTTGTGTGTGTGTGTGTTTTGTTGACTGTGGTATTAAGGAAGGATATGTATAATGAGATTACTATGATGTCATTTCTCAAGATCAGTGCTTCAAGATCCTTATAAACGTTCCTTGCTTCTTGAGCTTTTACTTTCGCCATATGAAACCTTTACTTAGTTTTAAATAAAAGAGGACCTCTTTAACTTTCTGTCCCATTGAACGCCTAGTGTCTGTCACGATATAAGCAAAGATATGCTCCAAAGGAGGCAACTTCGTTGTTTTGAATAGTAGGTTTAATCAGTATGCCCATATATTTCTGAATTATTTCCACACTGCCCTTCATTTGAACTGACTTGAAACTGACATTCTGATGTGAACGGCATGCTAGGCCGAAGATGCTGGCACCCAGTGGACTACGACATTTTTTGCATTTACTAAACTGCGTTGTGAACTTCTTACAAGAAATTGTAAAAGTTAAGCAGAACGCAATATAATCTTGCTCCGTCAAAAAGATACGCCTGTATTTATGCGTGAACCCTCCACGGGTACAGTATTCATTGAAATGACCCGGCTCGGGGCTAAATTCGTTTTATGACCACACTTGAAATAAGACGGGCGGTTTCACATGTTGTTGTCAACGTAGCTTCTGCCGCGAATGAGAACTTCAGCGATGTATGACATCATTGAAATGACCCGGCTCGGGGCTAGATTCGTTTTATGACCACACTTGAAATAAGACGGGCGGTTTCACAGGTTGTTGTCAACGTAGCTTCTGCCGCGAATGAGAACTTCAGTGATGTATGACATGAAATCTTTATGAATTTTTGGCGTTTCCCTCTTCAGTCAGAATTTGCTTGTTCGTGTCTTTCTCTGTCGCTCGTTGTGCGCGTGCGTGTGTGTATGTGTTTAACAATGTATTTTTCCGATTTTATCTCTTATTTCTGTCGTCGTTGACCAGCGAAGCATACAGATTTGTCTAGTATGCAGACCCATCCCTTTCCTTTAAAAACCTATGCTTTAGCACGGTTGCCGTGACGGACAGTGTTTCACTTTCATGACTAGTAAGTACAGTATATATGTACTACTCTGTCAAATAATCGAGTCAAACGTTTAAAGCTGTTTCTCGTTTTCTGTCAGACTTCTCTCTCCTTTCCGTCCGACCGATTTTCTGCTGGCTAAACGAAATCGCTGTTAGTGTTACTACCCCGGTAGGTTTCACACTCACATGGCTGGTTTTCGTTTTCTGGGGAAACTACCATACGCCTTACAGCGTCACCAACCGTGAATTTGATTTACTTTGTTCTCTCTTCACGGTCAGTAGTCACGCCGGCATTCCATGCTCTAGTTCTTCTGTTTTACCCAGCTGGAGTCCTAGTTGTTTTTTTTTCCCGGGGAGCTGAATGGTATAGCGTTGGACTCCCCATCAGTGCTCGAGTCATGAGTTCGAATCCCGGCTGGGGCCACATATTTGTGCTGGCCCTTTTCCTCGTTGCCCCATCTTTGATATCACCCATACCTGTTGGAAAAGGACGTTAAACTCCCAAACACCCACCCCACCACCCCACCCACCCTAGTTTTTTTCCCACTTGTATAAATCTTCCAGACGTACACTGAGACAGGCACAGGGCATTGCTCTCTTTTTATTCTCCGCCAGACTTTGAGTTATGTGATACTATTAAGCAGGAAAATTCACAACATTCATTCTGTCTCAAACGGTGCCGACTGTTTGTTCCAGAGAAATAGAGACGGGCATACCGCTTTCTATATCCATCATGGATTCACTTTATCGCAAACAAATGTAGATGAAATGCATACTGCTCTGTACCGGGTGGGCATCGGACACTGAGACTGTGACTTTCAGATTGTTTGTATTTCGGATTCTTGTACTTCCCGGTACGTGACGCACACGATCGGAAAACAGTGACGGAGGTGGAAATGAGAGATTCCACGTGCACAGCTAGACGGTATTATTGTGCCTGTGACAGGCAGAGATTCAGACAAAAACATAGAATTATTGGGGGGGGGGGGGGGGAGGAGGGGCTGCTTGTTTGGTCTTCATCCACCTCTTGTTCCCGGCCACGACGATGTGCCGAAAGGGGTGGCCGGGAGGGGGGGGGGGGGGCAAGGACAGTGAGGTAACTGAAAATTGTAATCAGAGTACACTGTCAGTACTTTGTACACTCTGGATTGAGTGCGTGCGGTGTTGGAAGTAAAGTCCGGTTCCAGTGTTACACTGCCCTTATCTTGTAAATCCCAATGCATCACGTTCACTTAAAGTTTCACACAGTTGATCGTAATATAATGAGTTTGTTTGCCAAAACAGTACTTAGTTGTAGGTACATACGAGTTAGTAGGGCACCGTGGTTCCTTGAGAGAGAGAGAGAGAAAAGATAACAGTGCAAGATCGGGCTCAGTTCTTAGATTTTTAAAGACACATTATTGACAGATTTTACGTACTGTCAACACACAAACAACTTGAAACCGTGTTACAACAGCACTGTGCTTTTTTTCTTGTTTGGTTAGGCTGACGTCACGAAAATGCAAAGTTTTTTGTTTTTTTCCTATCCCAAAAGCATCTTGCCAGAGTAGAAAACCGCTTTCATAAAACCTCACAAGCGTACAGCAGTTTTGGTGTTTAGTTCGAGTTAATGAAATTCATTGACTTTGAATGATTGTTGGATCAGGCTACACCGTGTTAGGCATCTAGATGCGGCGCAGGTACTCCGAGTTCGCTCGAGTACAGTTTGAAATACAACACCCATCTCTGATCCTGCGTGCGATACTGTCCAGCAGCGGCCGTGAACAATTGAGGGACCGACCATGAAAAGCGGTGATTCAGAGATTGTTTGAGAGATGATTGTTATCAGCGAAGTGTGTATGATCACGTCGTTTTGGTTTCAGGGCCCGTCACCATGGCGATGACACGGCGGGAGAGGGAGGCGGAGGAGGGACTGGAGGACATGATCAACCTCAGGTGAGAAACCTCTTACCTTGTTCATACACTTGGTGTACTTACTGATTGGATTTAACGTCCGGCCAAAGCTTTTTTGTGCCTGTTTTTGATTTTTCAGGATGTCATGAATCGCAGCTATAATTAGAGATACCAAAGAGGAAAGAAGTGTTTTCAGCCGTCGATCTTTGATTATGGGAGATAACATTCAGAAATTTCACCTCTGTCGCACATAAAATTACAGAAATTAGTCAGAATGCAGGGGATAATCAGTGGAGAGAAAGATTTGCTGGTTGTAGGAAACGCAGTAAGAACTTTCATGTCTACGGTTATTTTGGAATATAATCACATGAAGAGAGTGACCTGCTTTGTCCCTTTAACTCATAACCAGTATACTTCAGGACGATCGTACACGCACACACACGCACACTTTCTCTTCCTTCTAGCGCCACTTATCTTACTTCGCGATGTTTTTCCTCCTCTGACTTCTGTGGTTTGCACACCCAGTGTTAAAACAATGACGGTTACCGCAGCGCAGGTGCAGTCCAGTCATAAGAAAGCTACATCGTACGTGCAATCATGAGGATTACCTCAGGAAAAGTTTAAGTCGAGAATATCAGTCTTACCTGTTTTATCTTTAGCAAACACACAATTCATGCGACTTGGTTACGTTTACACAGACTACGTTTCTTATTTCGGCCCCTGGGATTAATGAAACCTAGAGCATACGGAATTTTAACCTGAGCGTATCGAATGGGCTACATGCAAAATAATGCAGTTACGCCTCTACCGATCTTAGGGAAACAACATCGTTCCACGTTGACTGTAATCCGTAGTCTTGAAATCGCAAAGTACTGAAGCCTTGTCATTTGAACACAATTTTGGTGGTGGTGGTGGTGGGGTGCATTTCAGACTGTTTTAAGTTTTGAGTTTATTCCTAATTCTCTTGCGGCCAGGAGTTCGCAAACACTATATTCCTAGGTGCAGGAGTAAGATTAATAGTCTCTGGGCACGGAGAATGAAGCCTTCCCTCCTCCATTCGCGTCCTGCACGCTGGCTTCGCGAGGGAATGTGTATGACGTGGTGTACCAGCAAAACTGGTGACTGTCCCCGCGATTGTTGTTTTCAAATTACAACAGTTTGTGTTTTTCTGCCTCTTCTTGTAAGCAGTGTCGGCCTTTATCAAAACTTGGATGGAGTTTTATGCCATAGTCGTTAAATTTGTCACAGCTGCTACATGAGACGCACACACTCTTATGGACGATAGAACTGTCGGAGCGTGTCTTTGTTTGATTAGCACCGACCGCTCCGTTGTGTCTGACAGACTGATTTATTCGGGGGAAAGGTAAACCTGATCCACAGTGGTAATCTGATATTGTTTTTTTCGGGTGATCACCGTATAAGGAAAAGCACAGGAACACCCGTGCTACTTGTCTGGTCTGTGCAGGCAAAATCAAGTGAAACAAATATATTGGACGGACTTTGTTGTAAATGGCCATGTCTTTATAACGCTGTCGTGTTGTAATTCTGGTGTTGTTGTTCCTAATGTTTGAAGTTTCCTGACAAAAAAGGAAACAAGTCATGTTGTTTCTCAGTTGTTTGTAGGATAAAGACGATCATACCCACTACCACACACCACTTGCAGACAGAACGTTTTTCCGACTCTGAATGACTTTTATGCTAGTTGTGTCGTCAGTGCCAACCGGTTCCCGGTTCCTGCACGTATTATATAGAAATATTATCATATAGAATAACAGTGGACATTAATCACGGGATACATAGCAGGGGTTCAGTTCTGTCGGTATGTCAAGAGTGCGGCCACCGGGTCCACTGCACAGGATCCCCTGTGTGGCCGCGGCGAGGAAAAACATAAACAGATTACCCGCCGGCGTTGTTTGGTTGAGCAGTACTTGTAGCGGACGTGTCACCTTTCTCAGGAGATTACCTTGATCTCTGTCCCCTCCTGTCCCCGTTTCAGAGGTGCACAGTGGTATAGTTTTCACTATGTTAAAAAAGGAAAGAAAAAAGTATACACGTGTTCGAGTCAGTTGACAGAGGGACGGGCGGAGCGTTTCCTTGGTCACGGCCCGTCTTCCTGCATTCTTTTCTTCCGTCGGGCCTCGCCCCCTACATTAATTATCGGTAGATATCATGACCCTGCCTGCTGTCTGAAACTCTACCTATAAATGATATACTGTACATTGCCTGTGTACTGACGAGTTTAAGATATTGGCATATAATATACAGTATTACTGTCACGGGCGTAGACGGACATGGGCAAGAGTTCCCAGCGTTCATTGAAATATTAAAGGGAATCTGGTGGAAGTGAGACAAGCAGCTACAGAGTATGACAGTTTGTATGGCAATGGATAGAGGGTCCTTGATTTCTAGTACTGCACGTTATCCAGATTTGGTTAGGTTTGTTCGAGGACGTCTGTTGGTATGCACTCAAAGGTGTGTGTGTGTGTGTGTGTGTGTGTGTGTGTGTGTGTGTGTGTGTGTGTGTGTGTGTGTGTGTGTGTTTGGGGGGATTCCCTTATGTCATTCGCATGCAGTGAAGTTTTCAACAATCCGAGTAGATGTGATCGTACATGGTGGCGATCCCGCAATGCATGTTTCTATTTTTATCGACAGCCACACTTGGTGTTCCACACACGCTTCACATAAACACGCGTTGACACCCGTTGGATATGTCTCCACGTAGCTGGGGTTAATTACACCCCAGAGAGAGCATAAGTACACGGTTGTTCCGACACCGGTAGACTTTGTGCTACAGTTGCACACACATATCGCTCATAGATAGACGCGTTGTTGAAAAGTTGCTCGTTAGGCTAAATATGTCTTCCTGTCCTATCTTTTGCTTCTGGGAAAATAAAGCAGAATTATCACAAAGTTACTAATAGTTATTAGAATAAGTCACCAAGAGTTAAATAGAAGATATCGAGAATTACGAACTCTTGGCACGTGTGTGTGTGTGTGTGTGTGTGTACCAGTGTGTGTTCGTTCGTGCGTGCGTGTGTACAGTCGTGCGTCAGTGTATGTGTTAAAATTATGTCAGATCATCGATCGAAATTCTGTCAGATCATCGAGTGCAGGGTTGCCTCTGCTTGTTACCCAAGCCGGATGTGAACTTTTACATGCCTCTCCTTTTACACAGTCCAATACCGAATCTTTGGGGATCTCAAGTTCAGTGTGCTGTTGACACAATAGTTTCAGCTTTTGTGTAACCTGAAGTCATTTACGAGCGGCTGCTATGCCGCATGCTAGAGTCACAATACCGACCCCCTTTCAAACTTGAATTCCACCTCTTGCATCAAATCCCTTCAAGCAGAAGACCGCTCAGGCGCTCCCCTCCATATCTTATCGTCCTTGGACGAAAGTAAGCAGGGGTCTCTTGATGTGGTCTTACGAATCAAACTGGATGTCTTAGGGGCTCCGTCCCACCAGTGTGTGTCACCTGCTGTAGTCTGTAGGGTCGTAACATTCTGGCGTGTCTTCAGTGTTGGGTAGTCTGTCAGTTTCTCGTTAGTCGTGTGTTCTTGACACAGTACACGCTGCCAGTTTACTGACTGCTCTTCTGTGGGATTGTGATTTTAGGAAAGCAACTAATTTTGATTCTGTGGACACACACACAAATCGCCGGATCTCGTCCTTGCTTTCATGTCTTTATTTCTAGTAGACAAATCTACCACTCATTCTCGAGGCATCTGCTCAGGGTTGGGAATAGTTGCAGATTGCTTTCTTTTGAATCGCCAGAATGGATTGCCCCTAATCACCTGGTGTCTGTGGATTAGTAGTAGTAATTCGGGTGCTGCACACACACACACACACACACACACACACACACACACACACACACACACACACACACACTTGATCGCTGACTTGCTTTAACTGCTCCCTAAGGTGAAACATTCCTGCTTGAATGACTCCCCACCCTGACCCCAGCTGTATCCGGTGATAGCTTTGTGTAATCATCGTTTTACATTGGAATCCGTGCAGCTGAATGTCGCAATCGTTTTCCTGTCGCCACGAAACATGCCGGAGTGTTAAATTACAGGATGCACAGATTTGCATTGCAGTTTTTCTCGACATGAATTGTTGCCTTAGTGACACGTGTCACCTGTGCATGTGTGAATAAGGCTGCTGGCGAGGACACAGACGAAGATATAAACGTAGAAGGGGGGGGGGGGGGGGGGGAGGGAGGAGGAGGCTGAAGCAATTTCAGTGCAATTTCCTCCGCATGCATTTTTTAATCAGACATATCGCATCAGCCACCGCTGCGCCCTTTACCTTTTCCTCGCATCCCAACCCCAAGAACTAGGAAATTGTGTCTTTCCGTGAAGGCTTTTGGGTAGTTTCACCTGCAGTATACATTCCTGCAATCGGAATTAATGCAGCTAGAATTGAATGATCAGGTGAACAGAAGATTTGCGCACAATGGGCAGATGCATTACCGCATTGCCAGGAGCGAGGGTCGAGATTTCTGTTTGGCTTTCTGCCAGTTAGGCTTCAGTGGTCCTTGTCGTATAGTTTGGCGCACATTGTTGTTCCGTAACAAATTTCATAGTGTGCTAAGTGTCTAAACCGTACTGCCGATCTGATTAAAAATTACGGTTTTTTGTACAACCTCGCTCTAACCATAAACCTCATCTGATTACGGTTCTCAGCCCATGCAAAGTACACTGTGCCGAAAGTCTTACGACATTGTGCATTACTGCGTCAGTTGCCGTTCTGTCAGGTTCAGTATGCATTAGCATACGTTTGTGCAGTACTAATTTGCTGTTAGTTCGGGAGTCCACTTCAGTTTGCCTTCGGCCAGGGTCGACCTTCACGTTTCAGTTACGGAACTTTAAATGGATGAAACCGATTTTGTTTTTCACTTTGTCACAAGGGAGGTGTGGTTTGCTTATGTTTGTTTGTTTGTTTGTTTTGTACTGATTTTACTGAGTTGGTGTTTTTGACAACTCTGCTTTGCTCTCTCGTTGTAATTTCTTGTGTCGGTTATTAAGCGATTTCCTGACTCGTCCCGCGCTTATTTGAAATACCGTGCAAAGGAAAGGGGTTATGTGGTATACACGGCGAGTACAAGGACAACATGCTGCGATGTACAGTCTTCTGTGCCTAAAAAGTGTTCGGTCTCGGGCACCCCTGAGCGCTGCCTTGCACCCGTTGCCTCGCCTCCTTCCCCCTCCCTTCTTCTGCTGCCAACCCCTGCCCCTCCCCTCCCAAAGCGTGCCCATTTTCGATAAGAGAGGATGACAGTAGTGACAGTAGCGTTAGTGAGAGTTGTTGCAGGACGAGTTTGTGAGCACGTAGAGCACGTTACCACTGGGTCGGATTAACCCCTTTGCTGCGTTCCGTGCCATAGGCCATAGAAAGTATGCATGGTTAGCGTGATAACAGTAGATAAGGAACACCTTTTTTTTTTAACAAAGCATTCCCAACACGTCTTAAGTTTCATGTAGGATCAATTTTTTTTGTTCGTGCAACTGCTCACACAAACCAGCCACCTTCCACAGGATCTTTTTTCCCGGGGGAGGGGTGGTGGGGGGGGGGGTGAAAGAACATCAGTGTATTGACCTCAAATATGGTAGGTCTTATAAAATGTGTGTTGTGTACAGTGCATCTATCCACGTTAAGTGCATCCATTGTAATAAGTACTGCATGGAAAGAAAGTTCGCAACTAAAGGAATTCAAGATTTCTTGCGATAATTTTACATTTGTACAGAGGAATACAAAACTGGGAGTCAGTTTTGTTAACAGTTTTCATTAGTGCTAGGCGATATTAGGCCATCAGTGTGCTGTGTACAGTGAGGTTCGGCAGGTTCTGTACTAAAAAAATGGGCGTATAGAGCATCTATTTATATCGCTTTACCATCTGTCGCCAGGTTCAGTATTTGTAATGGGGAGGGTATCTATTCAGAGTGTACCTTCGTGTTGCGTCAAAACAGAATTTCAGTTTGATTTCTTTTGCCCTGCCCCGTGTTCCGCCCTAGCAGCCGAAAAACACGTTTCAAAGTTTATTGAGCTCTGCTGTTGTCAGCAGCATAAGGGTTCTGTGTGACATAATGTTTGCGTGCCTGCTGGCGTGTCGATCAGCACTTAATTTGTATGATACCCATAGGCAAAACTGTGTTTTTGAGCTCTGTCTTATCTAAAGCTAACTTATCTACCCAGAGGGTATGCAGTTTCACATTGCATTTGATTTAAAATGTGCTGAGATAAACATCGAACCGTGGGAAGCCTGAACTGTTGTTCAGTGTTGCCGTAACAAGCACAGTGCTACATTAAACTCCTGAGAGGTATTTTTTTTCAGAATCTACTGGCCTACACAACCTCAGTCTTTTTGCCTTGCCGAGCTGTAGCCAGCACCCCTGACGGTCACTTAAGTTGTCGTTTGGTGTTTTGCATAGTATGGTAATGAAAACAGTGACTGGAAGCCCAGACAGCATCTTTGTCTACTATGTACACATACCACTTTGTGAAGACGCCTACGCGATATATGTCTACCATTGAATTCACGAATTTCGCTCAAGGACATTGAACACCAACAGCAAAGGTGGGTGGGGTCCCATGAAATCATACAGTGGTGTGTCAGGTCACAGTCATTGCTTGATTCACAGTTCTCGGCGACGATATGTATTTATAGATCGCTTTGTGACCCGGGGTGTGGACGGTATTCATGCACGCGGGGTACATGCACCCACCACAGAAACATTAACCCCGCCCTCAGCCGCCGATCCTACGTTACCTCGGCAAACGGGTTGTACACTGTACATGAATACTGAAAATGAATAATATATTAATTTTCTTTGTACTTATTGCTCTTTCTTTTTTCTTTTTTTTTACCCTTCTTCTTTTCTCTCTCTCCCCCCCCCCCCCCCAACACACACAAAACAGAGGTCTTACAAAGCCACAGGTTATTTGTGAATTAAATTTCTTGAGAAGAAAAAGCTTTCAGTAGAAACTACTTACTCACTAATCACGAATATTCCCCTCCTCTACGTACAGGTTCGTACGTACGCCAGGCATCATTTTACTGAGATTCAGACAAATGCTTTTCTTACACTCTTGAAGTGGCATGCAGTAGAAAAGAAAAGAGAAACCCGTGGCCAATCATTTCTTAGGCGGGCCGTTCATATAAACATTAGTGAAGTTTAATTGACAGGTATTATTCTAGCGAGATAACAGCAAGTGTCTAGGAACCAATAGCAATCCTTCTAGTGAGCTGTGTAAATAAAGTGAACCAGGAACATGCTTTTCTGTGATTGGCAACTATGAGTTTACACCATTGAAGCTGGATAAACCGGACCATGCTAGTACTGCCCTTGTACAAGGCTAAGAGAGATTGCCGTCACGTATGCGTTCGTGTGTTTAGTATAATATTTATTCAGATTTTCAGCCCATTCTGATCAAGGAGATGGAAAATTCCGATAGAAATACACCTTTTTTTTGCCCGTGTGTGTGTGTGTGTGTGTGTGTGTGTGTGTGTGTGTGTGTGTGTGTGTGTGTGTGTGCGTGTGTGTGCTCCCGAGCGTTTACAGTTAATTTTAGTACAACGTTCTGCGAGCTCCACAATCGCTCGTAGAGTGTTGATATTTAAAAACAAATAAGTATTTAATATATTTAACATAGTACTTTTAATAGTCGTGTGTGTGTGTGTGTGTGTGTGTGTGTGTGTGTGTGTGTGTGTGTGTGTGTGTGTGTGTGAGAGAGAGAGAGAGAGAGAGAGAGAGAGAGATGCTCTCTTGCCGGAGTTTTTGTGTTCTTATTTCCTGGCATATTTTTTACGGGACTGCTTTGAGGGGAGGAAAAACAAAACCCGTTTCCAAAACATTGTTAATTGTTGTCAAGAGAAGTTCTCAACTGATGGACATATGTGACCACCTATTTTAATCTGAAACTCACTCATTGTCTCTTTGCAGTGATCTCAATGAACATACCATCCTCCAGAACATCAAGACCCGCTATTCGCGGGAACACATCTACGTAAGTACAGTCTTCTATTTGACATCACATTTGTCAGTTCATTTCATCGAACACTCATTCTTTTATCCTGCCCCGATCCAGCATTGTAGCTCTCACAGACACAGCAGATTATCATACGGACACCGTGACACAAGATAAGCGGGTGACTTTGTCCCTGAAAAATAGTTTTCAGCCCTGTGCTATCTTGAAATTCCGATCACTATCGTAAATTATATTGCGTAGGTCTTTTATTTGAAGCATGGAGTGCAGGGTTGAATTGCCCACTCGTGCATCTTGCACTCAGTTGAAGAACGTCTGAACCGTAAGAAGCACATCATAAACTTATGGTGGGCGTCCAGCCGGCAATTGGAGTTGGAATAAGCCGTTGGAATTTAGGTCTCCTGTGCCTCGGGGCTCGTTTCCAGTGCTTAAAAACTAAAGACAAGAGACGGTCAGAGTATTGGCGTTGAGCCAAGTATGTGTTACAATGTATTTATGGGCTTACTGGGGGGTGACTGCATGGCAGTTGTGGTCGTCGGGTACTCGATAGTTCATCACACTTAAAGGATTGACGCACCGTGCTGTTGTGCTAACAGAGCTGTCCACGTCTTCGTATCTAGATCGTTGTTCCTGGGCAACTGTTGACATTCTGCCGCCTGAACGCTTCTTTCGAGCTCGCTTTTATAAGCTGGACGCATGCTTTGATGTAACGCAATAAAAATGCATAATAAAACGTTTGAAAGGGATGATGTGAGTTGAACTCTCCTGTCTCGCCTCCCAACAGGCATTTACTTTCTCGTATGTTTAATGGAAATTGGCCCATAGCTCTTTTGAAGATAACGTGATGTACATGAATGTATGCTTGTATGCGTCAGTGTAAATACAAAGTGCTGAGTACCAAGGTTGACATAATACCAGACGCAACGTACGTGTTAGACTGTCGTTCCCGTCTACGGTGAAGGATACGCAGGCTGCGTCCTACCTTTGCCTGTTGTACAGGGAGGGGCAGGGGGTCACTAATAACACAGTAACACCTGTGTAGTCAGCCCACCAATGTAAGGCAACACCCTGCCACCACTGAATTTCCCAGTACACCAATGATCATCTGTCTCTTCCCAAAGTGACCATGTACGACATGGCAACCAGTGTAAGCCCGCCACCCTTTCCTGGTCACTTTGAGGGCCGAAGTCAGTAGCGAGGTTTAACTGTATCACCTCTCTAGTTACATTGCTTGAATTTTAGAGGAAAATCCCACCAGCAGGTTTTATGGAGGGGCCTGCCACTAAGTTTGCACTAGAAATGGTGTCTCGTTGAGGGACAGCCTGTGATCTTCGGAGTTACTCCAGTCTAAACACAGGGAGCTTAGTGGCTGTTAAACCGGCCCCTTGCTACAGACGATGGCAGCGGCCACTGTACAGTCAGCGACAGTAACACGATTTATGGAGTAGACGTGAAAGGGTACTACACTGTCCAACTGTCCACACAAATTTAGCCTGGAATGTTTCATTTTCAGTGGCGGGACACCGCGATGATTCATAAAACAGACGTGAAAAAGTACCACACTATCCACACAGACAGGAATGTTTTTTCGGGGGCATGGCACGACCAGGATACAATTCAGAGACTTGTGTTTTATGAAACTTCAAAGAACAGGTGTAGAATTTTTTTTTAAAGGGGGGGGGGGGGCTGTAATATGTAACCTACTTAAGAGTTTGATAGTATGCATTGCATACTTTTGAACAAAGTGAATTGTATTCCCCAGTTGACCATCCTGATTTGTACCGTCCATTGTCCATAGCTTGTGCAACATGTCCCTGTTTGGTGTGACTGAAAGCGGAGATACTTGGATAAATTTGCCATTGATATGAAATGCACAGGTATGGCCAACTACCTAGTGGTATCGTCTTTCACTGCTGTGTGGTGGTGATAAGGACAACAGCCATTGTTGCATGAGAACCACATACATCATTATTGCAGACAGTGTTATAGTATTCAAACAGGACTCCTGTTCTTGTTCACACAGAACAAGTACACTTGGCACTATCAGCCTCACAAAGCGTTCATTGGTAGTTTCTTTATGGCCGGCGCTTTTCTTTTTCTGAGTGTTCCATTGACCATGCCAGCACAATAAAGAACTGCTGGCACATCTTCCATTGCCAAGAACGCCTCATTAAACTGCTCACAGTGGACCACCCACCTTTTGAAGAGGCGGCGCTACAAGGCGCGAATTGCCCCATTTGGAGGGGTTTTTTTTTTCTGTTCTTCTCCTTTAAGAGTAACACGGGTTGGTAGTAAAAGACTTGTACATCCGTTGTCACATCCCTGAAAATGTTAATCACCCAGTGCATCTGTACAGTTTTGCCTTAATTTGTGATGTAGGAAGACAAGAAATTGTGACAGTCATTGTTGTAGGAGTCAAACTAAGTATATTTCTGATTCACTAATGCATCTTTTCTTTTCTTTTTTAATATTGTCAGTGCCCACTTATTTGCACCAGGATTATTCAAAACCACACTCACCTGTATGAGTGAATATGTACAAGCATTACAGTATTTATACATACAGATGTCTCAAGTTTTTGTGCACACCCATGCTGAAAATTTATAACTGTTTTACCCGGTTAGCTCTTTGACGACGAAGCACAATTTCTAACACGCGATTTCCTATAGAAAATCGCGTGTTAGAAATTGTGCTTCGTCGTCAAAGAGTTAGAATTTATGTTTTACAGTACACATTCAGATGGGTGGGTGGATGTTTAAGGTACACATTCAAATGACATCATTATACCAGTGCATGCAATAGGTATATTTGTTAATGCTTTATACTCTTATTATAAACGCATGGATTTGCTTTCTTTTCCACAGACCTACATCGGCAGCATTTTGGTGGCGGTCAACCCGTATCGCATGTTCAACATCTATGGCCTGGACATGGTCAAGCGCTATGAAGGTCACCAGATCGGCGACCTGCCACCGTAAGTGTTGATTGATCAGTCAGTGATGGGCCGGTCTTATCTCTCTGCCTTTGGGCGTACACCATGAATTTATTTGTGTTCGGGAGCCTTTGTGTATGCCCTGGATCTGTCCTGTAGTTATCAGCAGCCATGAAATCCTTTCTTCAACCCTGAAGGGATAGGAATGTTGTCATTACTATGCGCTTCTCATGAATGATGGGAACGATTTGTGGCGATGTAACTGTTTTACATTGTCTGTTTGACAGCAAGCTGTCATGTTTATGATTCCGTCCGTGACGTAATGATTTCACATGCAGACAATACCCAAATACATTAGAAGTCCGCGATCATACTTTTACTGTGGTTTTGATGTTGTGTGTCTGTCTGTGTATGTTTCTCTTTGTGTGTGGGTGTTGGTGTGGGTGTGGGTCCGTCCGGACAGATTGTGTCCGGTAAAAGAAGGGGTGCATATTCTGTTTAATTTATTCCCTTTTCTTTGCAAACTGCATCACCGGGTCAGATCTCAAATTCTTCTGTGTTTTTTTTTTTTTTTTTCCAGCAGCATGCCCTAAGTTGAAACACAAACAGTTTTGTCCCGTGTAGCTTGTGTTTGTGGACAAGGGACGGGACAAGTTTGTTGTGGGTTTGCCAGGCACACTTCCCCTGTTGGCTCTTTCCCCTTACACCTGTCTGGCGGCAAACAGGGACTCCCTGCCTTCAGCAGCCCCAAGCCCCTTGCAAACACAGGGATTTGTTTTAGCGAGGGCTTCCGTAGCTGGGATATGCATCGTCCGCACGCTTCATAGAAGAGAATAAGAATGAAGAAATAAATATTGAGAGTTTTCTGCACAATGTTTATGGATTTCATTAAGGGTTATGTTGTCCGCTTTGTGAAGGGTTTGGAGATGGGGGGGGGGGGGGGGGGTACTTATGATCAGAGAGAAATGTTCAGTAGAGTGTGTAGTTAAAAGTTGTTTGCAAAGAACTGTTTCCACCTCTGAAGATACTGTTTTGCACATTTTTCTTAGCAACATTTTCACACCAATGACCGCAGTGGTTTTATCATTGTCATCTGCGAGTCTTAGACACAGACATTTGGCAATGAATCAGGCATGTCGTGTAACAACATTGACACCTCAACACATCAGCCATGTACACAGTAAACTGACAGATTCTTCAGGCCAAGATTTTGTTTGCCACCTCCGCCGGACACCTTTGTTGCAAAGATAGCCATGGTAGCCAGTCCGTACAGGAAGCTTTTGTCACAGTTACAAACTTCTGCCATCAGGGCTGTTTTCTTGTTTGTACACCTTCAGACATGGGTTTACTCAAGGACATACATTAGAATCCTGTGTATGTCGCTGGTTTACTCTCTGGTGTCTGTTCAGTATAATTTTTTTTTCTCCCTAGTTTTGTTTTAAATCATGAAAAGTTCACGAAGACATTTGTTTGTTTCCAGGCACCTGTTTGCCATCGGCAGTGCGTCATACAGCAAGATGGTCAAGGAGAAAGAGAATCAGGTGTTGGTTATCAGGTGAGATTAACATCCATAAGCGCGTAGTGCATGTATCTCCGTCACTGCCACAACTGTGTTATAGCACAGATTTGAAGGAGTAGGTAGTCAGGTGCCAACACCCCAGCACCACCTCCACCCAACGCCATCTCCAGTCCATCACCTCCAACCCAACACCTCCTCTGCCCAACACCACTTCCGCCCCAACACCACCTCTGACTCAATACCACCTCCAACCCAGCACCAACTCCACCCCAACCCCACCTCTGAACGATTTGTGATCCTAGCTGTCAGAAGACGGGCTTTTAAGAAGAAGCTAAGGTACGTTTCAACACGTTCACCCGTTGTTTACAAGTTTGATATCTCATTGGAATTCAGCACAGATTGCCAAAGTCACAAAACTTACAGTCACACCCTTATTTTGCATAAACCGTAAAAGTCATGGCCATGACCGAGCTGGAGTAAAAATTCCGTTGGCATTCTTTGTGTGATTTGCTCAGTCTCCTAGCAAACGGAGCAGCCGTGGAATAAATAAAGTATTATGGGCAACCTTCTTCATGTCATAAGTATTACGTAACATGTTTCCCACAAACAGAAAAACCACGAAGAAAGTAGGCTCATTCAGTTTAGCAGTTTGCCAGATCTGTTTGTGTTAAGCAGCATCAAGGTGGTTGTTACATTTGTTTGTGTGTGTGGGCGCACGCACATGTGAGTGTGTGTTGTTTTGTTTTTAAGGAAAAATGGCTGTGTTATTGATTCGTTTCTTCTTGGGTTTTTTTTAAAAAGAAAATGGCCATGTTCTGGATTCATTAGTGCTGCTGGCCACAAAATGTCCTTTATTCTATTTCCAGAACTAGATGAACTGCTAGCAGACGATAGCCTAGCAGGCGACAGTGAATTGTGGGGTTTCCTGAATAATGTATGATGTTTTCAGTGGGAGGATACACACCATGTGTTGGCCAGGGTCATTGTTTGGAGGCGTGTACACAAGTACACAAGAGTTTTGTTGTGAATTCATGAGCTGGCTGGTTGGGTTGTGGATTTATATATAGCAGAGACATACATAACAGCTGTTATGTATGTCTCTGTATATAGCAAATTCCATGCTTAGATCACGTGTGTCAGTCAGTGAACAGTATATTTTATGTGAAATTCCATTGAAATCCAGCAGCGTTGGTATTTTGTGTGATTTGCCACACACGAACAATTGCCCTCTTCCAATACACACGAGATGCAATGTCTGATTCTCATATTACATTCATTTACATGCACGTGTAAGAATAACAAATTACACATATCTAAAGCAGCACTATACACTAGACTGATAAACCTGAGGATTAAAGCCAGACACTTCTCTGACGCGTGAGAAATCCAGCCCAAATAAAAACCTGTTTATGTGACAGTGAAATAACTTGGGCCATAATAAAACGGCAGGAAGCATTTGGCATGCAGCCAGCATAACATGACCTGAACAGAGGAAAGGTGACAGTGTGTGCAGTTCCAGCCGTGCACTTTGTATTGCGTTAATGCACTCCAAGGGTCAGGGAAAGGAAACTTGCCTCCCGAATAGCGGTGTCGTGTGGGAACTTGAATCTTCAGTTTGTCCCTTCTGTTTGCCTTGATACGCATGCACATGTAATATATTCTACTGTTTGAATGACACTTTTGCCAGCATACTGTGCTTAAAATATGAGACACAAGTTTTATTTCATTCCATGCAACAACAAGCAAAATTTGAAGGAAAGTCAAATGAGCGTATTTTAAATGAGAAAGAGAAACTGAAATTAGTTTAAAAAAAAAAAAAGAAAAAGGATCAAGCAAAACACAGAACATTTGCAATGGAATTCTCCCACAGTATGTACATACCTGTAAACACTATTGTATGCATGAGAGAGCACACAGAACTATTTCCCATTTCATACACAACATATACATATCGAGCGCCAACAGCTGGTGATGTTCACCCCCACGTGTGAATTTTTCTGTCGCTGTCATCCATAGTTTGTGCGCTTGGCTTGGCCCGAGTTTCTAAAATTACAGTTCTGTGGCTTCATGTCTTCCCCATTGTCGTAGACTGTGTAATTAACCACCTGCAGGTATATTTTGCATAAACATTCAGTTACCTGATAGCAGCACATAAAAATGTCAAATAAAACAGTTATTCATTTATAATCAAAGTAGGTCAATCACAAAATCACTAACCAAATTCTGTTCACATGTTTACTTTGAGGTGGGTGTGTGTGTGGGGGGGGGGGGGGGCAGCTACCAACTCAGCTTTGTCTGAAGGCAGCTTATGTTCGGTTCAATGCACTCATCCACAAGGAAGAAATAGCCCTGAGAAATTCGACACTCCAGGCAATATACTGACCCGTATCTCTTATTGTGATCCTGTAGGAATTGAACTAAGTCACATACACAGTAGAGTAGCATACAGCAGTATGTAGTGTGCATCAGTGTAATAAACAGTACTGACGTATCATCATTATAATGTGCAGTGGAGAGAGTGGCGCGGGGAAGACAGAGAGCACGAAGCTGGTGATGCAGTACCTGGCAGCTGTCAACAAATCCGGCAACAACCTCATCACAGAGCAGATCCTGGAGGCCAACCCCCTGCTGGAGTCCTTCGGCAACGCCAAGACCATCCGCAATGACAACTCCAGCCGATTCGGCAAATACATTGAGGTCTTCTTCAAAGAGTGAGTGTAGCATCCTTTGTTGTTTCACTGTAAAACTTAGGTCATGAGATTATCCTGAAACGTGTAGCTTTGCAATGGTTTCTGGCCGCTGAAGCAGTGTTATCATCATGTACAAAAGTGCAGTGTTCCAGTTGATTATTTGTAGAGTTTTAACTTTATCCTAAATATTATTATGTATTATAATCCTTAACGGTTATTGTTAGATGAGAGCTAACTCTACATTTTCTTCTTCCACCAGTGGGGCCATCGTTGGTGCTAGAACTTTGGAATACCTGTTGGAAAAGTCCAGGATTGTCACACAGGTAGGTACCGTGTGCTGACTTACCTTATCACTGCATAACGGACTTTCAAGCCCTGACGGCAGGAGTACATCAAACTTATCGAAACATTCTACACGTCATATTCCTGATCTCTCTGAGTATGGATCTACAATCTTTTAAACACCGTTTATTAGTTAGAGTGTATGCTGTATATTATAGCCCCCTTTTTTTGTCAGGCCCCAGAGGAGCGGAACTACCATGTGTTCTATGAGATGCTGGAGTCGCTGACAGATGAACAGAAAGCAAAATATGGACTCCAGACAGCTCCCAAATACTTCTACCTCAACCAGGTAATACTTACATCTTGGATGAACTTATTCAATTTATGTTGCAAACTGTTTGACAATTGTGATGCATCAGGCCATTTTTTGTGAAGGAAAACACGCTTTTCAGCTGCCCTCCTTCATATAGGCAGTTGGTTGGTTGTGATTTTTACTGCCAAGTAAGTGAGGTATCAAAGGTGGTGCAACAAGGAAAAAACCAGCACAAATTCTTGGCTTTCTAACAGGGTTTGAATTCAAAGCAGTGAAAGTCCAGTTCTCTAACAGCTTGGCTCCCCTTCTGCCATAAACTTGATTTTGGAGAATATTGTTGCTGTTGCCAGAGACTGAACTTTGTTTCAGAAGGAGCCTGCCATAGCTTGGGATAATCCTCATGTGCATGTAACAACAGCAGTGACAATTTGCTTCAGCCTCATACTTCTGGTCAGAATCAGCGTTCACAATTAAGATACTTTGTGCAAGGGTATTTCAATATGCAATACACATGTATATGTATATTCCAGGGTGGGAGCGCAGTGATCCCAGGGCGTGATGATGCAGAGAATTACCGCAAGCTTGTGGCTGCCATGGACATTCTGGACTTCACACGGGACGAGCAGGACACCATCCAGAAAATCCTCGCCTCTGTCCTGCACGTGGGCAACGTCTACTTCAAGAGTTTACATGTTAGTGACACCCCGTCTGCAGTGACTGTTTTTGTGTCTGTGTACTCAAAAGTTTAGACAAAGAGTTAAAGCAGTATTTTGTTTTATTTATTCACTAGTTTTCTTTTTGCCATTTATGTCAGGACAATTATAGTTTAAGCTTTGTCTTGATACTGCTCATGTTTTTATGCACTCAAGCTCTGCCCAAAATAAAAAGCCTTGAGGAATGTTTGCAGATGCTACATCACACAGAAATGTGCATTTGGTACTTTACGTAATTCTTGTGCATTTACGAAGTCAGGTAGTTTAGGTACAATGTATATTTTCTCCTCAGGTGGACAACCACGACACTGTGGAGTTGGGTTCAGATGCTGAAATCCGCTGGGTTTCTCACCTGCTGCAGCTGTCAGAGGACTGGCTCAAACAGGCGCTCATTAGCAAAGTCACTGTAAGTAGCCACTTTTTTCACTACAGTCTGGTACAGCTGTCAGCCACTGGATGAAATTTTTTACTTTGACAAGACTTGACCAACCTGAAACATTAAAAAATTCATGACCATAGCTTGTAGAGAATAGCCTGTTTTTTGTACACTCCTGTGTTATTAAACTGGTTTAGTAAAAATAGTATCACATATATGATATGAGGATTTCAGTAAGGATTGCAAATTCTGCATTTGGTACGTCTGCTTATGATTTATAAATAAACCATTTGAAACCATCCATGCATTATTAAACTTCAGTTTAAATGTATCTTCTGCCAGCTGTAGATTTCGTTCACTGTCAGGCATTCAGCCATGTTACAAGAAATTACTTACATGTTTTACTTTGGTTACACTTAGATAATATGCTATTTTTGTGTATCATTTTCTTGCAGGAAGCCCGTGGTGACAGAGTTGTGTCCCCTTACAACTTAGACCAGGCTCTGGATGCAAGGTAAATGTTTCAAGAGTGAATCATTTCTGATGTGTGGATGAGTACAACTTCACACAGTGACACTGTCTTAGATGTCTGTGCTTAGTTAATACAGTTTGTATTATAGAATTAATGTTTTTGTTCATTGTGTCTCAACAGAGATGCCATTGCCAAAGCACTGTACAGTCGCCTGTTCACCTGGCTGGTGGAGCGAGTTAACCTCATCATCTGTCGGGCAGAAAGAGAGAAGACAACATCTCTGGCTGTTTTGGATATATTTGGTTTTGAGGTCAGTTTTAATGTCATTGCCTTTTAATCTGCCAGTTCCTGTTTCTTGGCAATTTGTTGTTTATTCACGTTTATAGTTTTTGTTGGTTTTACATCAGTGAGCACGCTGGAAAGACATCTGAATGTTTAGGTTTTGTGGTTGTGTCAGTCACCTGTCACTTCTGACAGTATTCCGGTATATCTTTGTTTGTGATTTGTGTTTTTGTTTTGTTTTTGTGGCCACCATTTTGTGTCATCAGTCTCAACCAACTGTTCCCTTCTGCAGGATTTTCACCACAACAGCTTTGAGCAGCTATGCATCAACTACGCCAACGAGACACTGCAGTACTTCTTCAACCAGCACATCTTCCAGCTGGAGCAGAAGGAGTACACGAAGGAGAAGATCCGCTGGCAGCACATCGAGTTCAAGGATAACCAGCCAGTCATCGACCTCATTGCCACCAAACCCACCGGCATCTTGCACATTCTGGATGATGAGTGCAACTTCCCCCAGGTTTGTGACATGTGGCATAGTGATGTAAGGTCCGAGTCCAAAAGGCTTACAACATGCTTAGAGGACAAGAGACATGTGTTTGTGCTGATTCTCAGTAAGTGTTCAATCCAAAACTTTTCAGACTTAGGTGGCAAAGACTTTGGAACAAACATGCTTGGGTGTGCAAGACATTGGTGGGAATAATTGTATGTACCCGGTATGTGTCTATCACTTGTATTTTCTTTTAAAATCGTTATACTCATTAGTTCACATAAAGTGTGTTTCTGCCAGTTGCATTTCACCTGATCATGCAGAGCAATATATCAGTGATCAGTAGGAACACGATACCTTTAGTTCCAGTTTGCTTCATTGTATCCATGCTTATTTTTATGTTCAGTCCCGAGATCATTCGTTCCTGGAGAAATGTCACTTCCATCACAGTGGGAACCCTCTGTATGACAAGCCACGCATGTCAGACCCTGAGTTCTACATCGTCCACTATGCAGGCAGGATAAAGTACAATGTAAGTGACACCTATTTGGACATTTTTGTCCCCATACATTGTTGTGTTGTTAACAGAAAATTTTGTTCAGGGCAACCTGTTACTTAGTGCTCCGCTGGGTAAACTGTTCAGTAAGTTCCTGTGCTTCTACCTTGAATGTGGATGCATACTGATAAAGCAACACAAATACATGTACTGTAACACGAACATGGTGACTAAGCTACTAAACATTACACCAGTAAAAACTCAGATCCTAGCTCCGGCGTTCACTTCCACATACAGTGAATTTATGAATTTATTGCATAACTAATTCAGCTAGATAACTTTAGCCTACCTTATTAACCATTATGTCTCAGAGAATTTTTTCAGCTACGCACTCAGGGCCGAGTGCAGTATCCCAATTTGACCACAGGCAAAGAAATTTTGTCTGACTTTCCTTTGACTCGAATTCTCTCCGTTGGGTAGGGAGGAATTAAAGCTAAATACGCCACGAAACAGTGAAGATATGGAGTTTCGCCCCACAAATAGTTTTCATCGCATAATATGAGTCCTGTTGAAATGTAATGCAAGTGGTTTCATGTTTGCAGGTGCTACACTTCATTGAGAAGAACAAGGACACACTGCGTAGTGATGTGGTGGAACTCATGTGTGAAAGCAAAAACAAGGTGAGGACTATAGCATCGTCTGTCTGCTTTCCATTTCTCTTTGGTTGCATGAGTGTAGCTGTAGAATCTAGCTCACAAAACTGTTAGTATTAAAGGTGGAATTTTCAATGCAAAATAACTTAAAGATTTATCTTAAAGTTGATGCATGTTCACTGATGCTTGCTTGCTGCAGATCATTGCACAAATGTTTGGAGACTTGCGAGACCGTCAGATCACCAAAACACTGAGCAAGACAACTGGGCGCTACGTGACCTTGAAACCCCGCACACCAACAGTGGCAGCCAGTTTCAATGAATCGCTGCTGTCACTGATTGACACCATGTCCAGGTAAGACAATTCAGTATCTGCAAATACAACCGCCCAGTTTATTTTTTTGCACCAGTATTGTTATGATGGTGTTGCAGTGTGTACTTATTTCTCAGAGAAGGCATCAACAAAGTATTGTTGTTATAGTTTTGTTGATTGTCGTGCTTGTCAAGAGGCAAAAGTACTAACTGTAGTGTAGCAACAAAAACAAAGAGCTGATGTCACAGTCAAGGTTTTAAGAAAAATGAGCCTGCATATTGAGCATTATAGACACCTAATTATGATGATTGATTGTGATTTTCAGATGTCACCCATTCTTCGTGCGGTGTGTCAAACCCAACACAACCAAGTCCGCCATGTTGTTCGAGGATCAGGTGGTGTCTGACCAGCTGCGCTACACAGGGATGCTGGAGACAATACGAATACGCAAGATGGGCTACCCCATCCGCATCAAATTCCCCATCTTCATTCAGAGGTAACACAACAACTTTTAGCCAAGCTGTTCACAGTATTCAACCAGATGGAAACCACATACATATAGATACAGAAGTGCATGCATACATGCCACTTTAGTAACTGTAATGTACCTGCATGGGGAGCCCATGAGATGTCGTCGGTTTACCGAAACTGTCCTCCATTTTCAGGTATCGGTGTCTGCTGCGCGGACAGGTCATCCGTCAGAGTCATCTCCCCTCAGAGGTGTGCGCCATGATCCTGGCAACTTTAGGACCCAGCTACAAGGACCAGTATCAGATCGGAGCCACCAAGGTCAGTGTTATTATACATTATGTGCCATATGTTTGATGCTGTCTTTTTTATGTCAAATTTTACTGACATCATAAGATAGTTTGCATCCGGTTTTTTTTTTTAATGTGACTTATAAAGCAGCCATCTCACACCTACTGCTTTATCATGCAGGGAAACAAAGAGAAGCAAAAAGAAGGAAGGGGCTCTGGTTTAGGGCTGTCTGCAACATGACGTGGGATTAATTGCAATTTACAGTCTGATCAATGCACGTCTGCTGCAGAAACATTTTTTTCTGTAGATATTGTCATTGAGAACCTGAGTATATAGCACATAGTTCCTGCATGTCCTGATTGCACCCATCCTTTGCCATGATCAGTAACATAGTAACATTGCTGCTAAAGCCGGATGCACTACCTATTGTTCACCCCTTGCAGTGCTCTGAGGGGAAGAACAAAATGCTTAAAAATGTATACACTTAGTTTCTGTGGGCGACAACGTAAGCCAATCAATGTGTAATCTTGCTTCACAGGTGTTCATGAAGGAGACGTTTGAGATTCACATTGATGAGGAGGCAGCCACCATCCAGCGAGATGCAGCCATCCGTATCCAGACACGAACACGTGCCTTCCTGGCTCGTAACAAGTTCCTCAAGGCTCGTGCAGCATCGCGGAAAATCCAGCGCACACTGCGCATGTGGAAATCCAGGTAAGGCCTCACCCTAGCCCATTTTACATGTTAAGTTTGCTTTGTAATATTTTATGTGTTTTGTTCCTGTATGTTTTTGCTTGTGTTGTTATTGTTGTTCGGTTTTGTTTTTGTTGTTTTTAGTCCGTATTTGTGGTCATGAAACTGTGTTATTGTGTCAGAAAACACTAGAAAGCTGTAGTTACACAAACAGACTAACAGGTTTGTTTGTGTTTGGGTCCTCCTTTCTGTTCCTGTCTGGATTCATCTGCTGTTGTATTGATTTCTGCAGTGGTGGTAGACTTCTTGTTGTGAAAGTCTCAATATGTGTGTTGGGCATACAGCAATGGTGTGGAATTTATTTTTTATTGAATTGCACCTGACCCATGCACTTAGCGTGCAGCAGTGTCTCCCCTCAGAACTCATTACAAACATAGAGACTTTAATGTTGTTGTTAAATGGTAATGTTGCTGCTGCTGCTCTGTGTGTGTGTGTGTGTGTGTGTGTGTGTGTGTGTGTGTGTTTGGGCTGCAGTTGAAGTTCAGATGCACTGGATCAGCCCTTGTTTGAGATCATAAGAGCCTTGTTAGTACCCACCTAGACCACCAGCTTTTCTGTTGAAGAAAAACCATGTGGCATAAACAACTCCATAAACAACTTCACCAGTAGCCCTCTGATGCAACAGAGCATATGACTCGTGAAAACCTGAGGGGGGAGTGAAGCCCCACAGCGAAGTGAAAAGATTCAAGAAATGAGTTCTGAAGCGGACTAAAAGGAAAGGCACAGAAAATCCAGCAACATGAGTACAGTGTAGTGTATTTTCTAGCCTGCCTTTATGTTTCCTGTTGATGTATTCATGTGCATGCACTGGAACTTGTATCATAATGACTGCCTAACTCATGTTTCATGCTTTCTTCCATTGACACCAGTCTTGTCAGTTCACAGTGTCAGATAATATACATCAGGTTACCACCCATGGAGGTAAATGCATAGCGGGTGAATTTGGATTGTGTCTTTTGTGTGTGTATCTGACAAGGAAGTTTGTCTACTCATGGTTGAAGTCACCTACCTTAAGATGAGCAACTCACTGTGTCCAAAAGGTTGTTCACAGGTGCTGTAACTGTCGGTGCTATTGAGCTGCACAATCACAGTCTTTTGCATTTTCTGTCATTTTTGTTTTCCTTTCTGTGCCACAAACTGGGTGTCACGTAACACAAATGTGTTGCCTCAGCACACTCAGTACCACGGTGTTATAACCAGTCACAAGAGCCACATAGTAGTCATGTTTACAGTGTATGGTTGTCGCTCATATCTTACAAACAGCAGCCCACAAAAGGCTATAATTTTGCATGTCTGAATGGTATCATGCCTGTGTCATCACTGGCAGTTCAGGTGAATCTCGGTGTAATCCGGCTTGGAAAAGTTAATTAAACTCACACCCCTTTAAACACTGTGTCAAGTCATAAGGTTCTGTGTAGACAATTCACATTGTGGAACCCGGATGTTGGTGTACTTTTGACAGTGGGGATTGTATTACAGGCTCGAAGTACTGGTAGGTGTTCCTCACACAGTGAATATATGGTGCTCAAAATGATTCATTGAGCCATCGTCAGTATTGAGTTCCCTCTCATGTGCACACCGACAGGCACGTTTACGGCCGATTTATATCTTTGACAGTTTGTTTGTACATGCACAACATATGTCAGTGCGCCGCAGTGAGCGCTGGGGCGATAGAAGGAGTAGGAGGGAGTTGATGGTGCCTACATTCATCTGGGAAAAAGGGCATAAGCGCAGTGGCCTTGATAGGCGTTTAGGCCCTTTCAGGTGATAATAAGGATGATATGACCGACAACGCCGCCCGTTAGCGGGGCTGCTGAGTGACGTCGCTGTGAGACAGTGAAAACGGGAGGGTGCAGTAGGGTGGCACGTTACATGTTTGTTGACATCAGTTTGTGGGGGTGTAGTGATCGCCAGCTGTCAGACTGGGTTGTGTCAGGCGAACGGGACTGGTTGTGCCCAGAAAAACTGGTGCACCTTGCAAATTGTACAGACTCTGTGGAGCCTTTGCGCACTGGAAACATGTAAACTGATTTGAAAGACGGTGTCCGAAGAGTGAGAAACATTTGTAGCAGTGTAGGTAAGTCTTTAAAAAGCGATTTACACGTGACACGATTGAGAACCTATTGTGGGAAGGGCTTTGCCCTTTTCTTCATTCATTCACGGTGGGATTCCTTCTCAGGAGGATTTGAAAGGCAAATATCAGTGCTCATCTGCCAACTTGTTATTGTGAAGGTGTGAAAGGTCACTGAACTATTGTGAGAAATTCTTCAGATTCAAAGACCACTGCCGGTGTGCCCGGAAAGATCAGGGTGTCTCCTGTGGCGGAAAAGAGAAAGAAAAAGATCATGGGAACTGTATTTAGGCTAGACTGAGTATGAAGGTTAGGGTGTCATGTCTGTACAGCTGTATGTTGCAAACTGTCTTCTTCAGTCAGGTGTTGCTTCTGTATTGATCTACATTAGAGTCGCACAGCCGGCTTGTGCTCTGTTGTGTCGTCTGTGTATTGGGTCATTTCATTTGAGCTAACAGTGGCCACAGCCGGTGAAGACTAGGTGAGGAAAAGCGGTGACTGATGGTAGAAAGTTTTTGTTCAGTGAAGCCTCTGGAACGGATCCGTGGTAGGCTTTGGTGAAATCGGCCATGCAGCTGGACGTATGTGAGCAAATTACTTATAACAATTATTAGATGCGTGGTATGTGTTGGCTAGTGTTCAGATGGTGATGGAGGTGCAACTCCTCGGCACCGGGTGCAGTTTTAATGTGGTTCAGCTGTTCCCAGGTGATTTTTCAGTCTTACAACTGCTGGTAGTGTGTGTGTGTGTGTGTGTGCGCGTGCACGAGTCGGAGAGAAAGAGAGACGGAGGAGGAGGAGGAGGAGGATTGTGTTCCGCCTGAAAAAAACAAACAAAAAAAAACTGAAAGAGTTTCAGTGAAAGGAATAACGGAATTCATGTGCACCATACATTTCTTGTTGCGGCCTGGCTACTGACGCAGTTTGTTAGAGTATGTTGGAGATGCGTCAGTTTTCTGATGATACTGAGACAGGTGATAGTGATCTTTGCCGCAGGTAACATGCTGTTTGCTGCCTTGTGTCTTGGGCATAGCGCAACTGAGAATTTACATAAATCAGATATTGTCCTGTTTTGTTGTTTAGTGTGAAGTCATGTGTCACCGCCACACACACACACACACACACACACACACACACACACACACACACACACACACAAGAGCACGCATGAAAATCAGTTATCTCATTCAGTGACGGATGCTTACCAGCCGCAACATAGCCCGTTTTATGGGGTCTTAGGCGTTTGCCCGTTTTCACCGGGGTCACAGCAAACACATCATTAAAAGCCATTTCAGCGCCGCTGATTAGGTGTGTTTCAACAGAATCAGTGGTGTGTGTGTGTGTGTGTGTGTGTGTGTGTGTGTGTGTGTGTGTGACGGTGTGTGTGTGTGTGTGTGTGTGTGTGAAGGATTTCGGAAGACTTTTGGGAGCATGTGTGCTTATCACCTTTGAAAAACAGTCACGGTTACCACCAGGTCTCACCCTCGGAAGTTAACACCAGTTTTACTTTCCGCAAAACGTAGTGCCGGTAACATCGGGCCTGTAGAAATGAGTTGTGCTTAGCAGATTCCCCCAGTTGTGGTTGACAGAGTCTAAGTGGCTGTCGTCCATCACGTTGTGGTCTTTGATGTGAAGCGAGAGAAGTTAGAACCGGTAGTTGGGCAGTTCCTAGCACTGACGTTGTCACCAGTGTTTTGGTGTTACTGAAGCAAATCCGTTAACCTGTCAGGCCAGGAGCCTTTTTAAATTTTGATTTGTTTTTTCCGTGTAAATGTCTAGACTTTACTCAGACCTGTACAAACAGCGTTATGAGTGTTTCGTGTTACATAATGACTTCCTGTGCATTTCCTACAACCGCAGTAATTAAGTATCTGATATCTATGGCTCTTGTGCATGAGTTTTCGTGTTGAAGATGTCAGCAGTGAATCATTGAAATGTCGGGTGTGGGACAATACGCATTATGCCACAATTACTGATGAATTCATAGCAGATCGATGATAACATGACAGCAAACCATGATTCAAGTGTCCTGCTCAGCACTTGTCTGCTCACCTGGTCCCCCCACCCACTCCGTTTATTTAACACACACACACACACACACACACACACACACACACACACACGCACCTCTTTAGCCTCCTCCCTCCTCATAAGGTCAAAATACTAGAAAGAAAGTGAGACTGGCCAAGGGGGTGTGGTAATTTGTTTCGCCGGAAGGAATGTTTGTTGGCTTGTGGCTAAACCAGTTATTGTAGTGAAGCCCATTTTTCCCCTGTTGAAGGCTGACCTCCTCTTTTTCTTTGCAGACGGGAGTTTCTTGCCACTCGCAATGGCATCGTCAGGGCTCAGGCCCAGTTTCGCATGTTCATCCAGCGACGCCGGTACATCCATGTAAGTTCTTCTTTTTTTTTTAAATAAATGTGACAGTGTAGTTTGGATGTTTTTCATACACTTGAGTTTGACCGGATAGGTTTTTTTAATGTTGTTTTGTTGTGTTGGGATATTGGTGGTTTCACTGAACAGAGTGAAAGTGGAGAGTGAAAAAAGGGGTGGGGGTGGGAAGGGGGAATTAAAAGGAAATGAGATCGGTGGGGTGGGGATGGAATCATTATCAGTTATTTTGTGAAATATTTCAAAATTGGAACACTCAGGAAATGTTTGGGTTTGTTTTTTTAATGTCCAGGGTATGCGTTTGTTTACAAATCAGGCATTGACATCTTCAGTTTACTGACATGATATCACTGAGTCCAAGAAAAATAGCGTTTTTCCGTGGTGCCTTTTGGTCCGTGTTTGTGTGAACATTGTCAGCGAAGCATTGTTGGCTGCACGAGTTTCGGCACCTATATCACATTTCCTCGTCACACTGTTGTCAGTGTCTGTCCCGCTAAACACACAACAGACTGTCAGTCATACAGAACGGCGGGTTAACCGGTGTCGTCTTTCTACTCTGTCCCGGGGACCGTACTATAGCCAGTGTCATACATACATGTACATGGTCCATCTAGGCAAACTCATTAGGACACGTAACAGATAACAATACATGTACTACACACTCACAATACACGGAGAGGACTTACGCGACTAATTGGATTGGCCCTGAATGTTTAGAAACAGTTGGGTGTGCTGTGTGTATCAGTGCAACTTCTTGATAAGAAGACTTGAAAGGAGAAATTCCTTGAAGCCAGGGTTCAACCAGTGAGTTATTCAATCAGATGATGAACCTGTGAGACGTGGAATAAAGATAGTAACGAGCTGTACACGCTTCGCCACTCAGCTCAAGTTGAGGAGTGGGTGTGTCGTTGCCGGCGAAGTCGAAATCAGTCACATTTGTATGCATTGTCATACTGCAGTCTGAAGATGTGACATGGCGTTCATTTGTGATTTATGATGAAACATGTTTTTTGGGGGGAGGGTGTTGACTGTGGAAGGCATATTTCTGTTTGGATAAGCAGCTTATTGTTGTCACAGTTGCAGTAGGAATGTACATGTATAACAAGGTAGGTCTATCTTGTGCTTTGTGTTTGTCAGTATAGTCTGCTGCAGTTTGCTGCTCTTGGATAAGTGTCTTGTGTCGGAATATGTTTGAAACTGTACAAGCCAGTTATTCTCTCCCCCCCCCCCCCCTTCACCACCACCCCTAAACCAGTATGTGTCCGATGATTGATACCTCTGTGATGTATTCCCCAGAAACGTTTTAATACGGTTAAACCTCCAGCTATCCACTGCTGAACAGTTGAACCGCGCCCGAACAACCACCCCCGTGCATTCTTTTTTTTTTTCTTTTTTTTTTTAACAGACAGATGAGGAAGGGATGGGCTATTATCTATCGAAGAGAGGTTAGACCCTCAAGTTACAGATACCCTTATTTCTTCTTTTTCCCCAAATAAAACAACCAAGACAGAGAGCAATGAGAACAATAACAAAAACCCAACAGCAACGACAGAGCAGTCAAAAACCTGCCCGTTAGTACTGGCTGAAGGCAGTCACAATCACTGCCAGTCAAACAGCACTTCCACTGACACATTTCACCCGTTTATTACACTCTCGAGTGGTATGTCCTGCGGGGTGGTTACGTGAGATTGTTCGTGCAGAAACGGTGGAGGGGGGGGGACACACACACACACACACACACACACACACACACACACACACACACACACAAAAGAGCAGGAGTAGTTTTACAGCTTCACAGAATCCCACTCCAGAAGAAATCTCCCACTGGAAAGTAGTAAGAAGGAAGTGGGTTTATGGCGTAACAGACATTGCACTACATGCATGCAACCCACTTGAGATCCTTCACTTCGAAGAGTGGAACCATGCATAGATACATGTATGCAACCCACTTGAGATCCTTCACTTCGAAGAGTGGAACCATGCATAGATACATGTATGCAACCCACTTGAGATCCTTCACTTCGAAGAGTGGAACCATGCATAGATATATTTGTGTTTTTTATGACTGATGTTTTATTTTGTGTGGACTTTGATTGTACCAAAACGTCTTCTGAACAGAAGTCTTCATGACGGCACATTCGTATCTGCACATCATGATAGTACCTGTTACTGTCAATAAACAACTATGTCCTATCAGCCAAGTTTCACATAGTGACTCATTGATCATGATGTTTTCTTAATGACCTGTCTTTGTTGTGCAGACTCGTGAGGAGATCCGGCGTAAGCTGGAGGAGGAGAAGTTAGCCAGGCGGCGACAGGAGGCACAGGAAAAACTGGAACGAGAACAGAGGGTGAGCTTCTTCACTTTTTACTTTTTCTTGAAACATCAGTATTTGAGGGGCCAAGAAAATGATTCCTACACTAACACTCACTCCCAACAACTATAGCCCAATGATACCAGCAACACTTACAGGCATTCCCCTCCTCCCTCCCCTCTTGTTCTCGCAGTTGACATCAGCGCTTGCTGTAGATTATTAGAATATAATTAATGTCACCTTTATAGTTCTGGTGAGTTGGCGTAAGTTGCATTCCTTCATCTGGGATTCACAGAAAAAGGTTTGTAGCTGGTAATCATTGGTAAGATTTAAAGTTAAAAAGTGCAGTGACCCTGAAGTGTGTGTGGGTGGGGGGAGGGGGGGGGTGGCGGCGGCATTTTCCTATGCTCCAGGTAAACATTGTAAGCTGCTTATTGGTAAAGATGATACCTGTAGCAGATAGATGACTTTGCCTCCCTGCTTGGGGAATGAACTTAGGAGCAGCAGATTACTTGGGAAAAGTTGTGATTCCTGTTGGTCAACATCCCAGGCGTGGTCCTAGTGCAACACTTTCAATCATCCTGTAGAGAGGGGGGCGATTTGGTTTCAGGGAAGGGCTTAAGTGTGTGTGTGTGTGTGTGTGTGTGTGTGTGTGTGTGTGTGTGTGTGTGTGTGTGTGTGTGTGTGTGCAAGGAACTGTTTATTTTTTTAAATTGCTAAGCTTGGGTTAAACCTCAAAGAAGTGTACTTACTCAAAGGTTGTGCATCATCTTGATTGATTGAAGGAAACTGCTCCACCACAAATCCCACGACCCCCATCGCCTCTCCACTCCGCCCTACCCCGCCCTGCAATCCTTGTTTTCAACTTGCTGGCCTACTCACACTCACCAGTCTCCCTGTACATTGAACATGCGTAGCGGTTGCTTTTTTCATGAACAGTACTGACTTTCATCAACACATTTATCTCACTAACTGCAGCTCCATTGTGTGTACTTTCCTGCCGATGGACATTCCTTCTCAGAGCAAATCTGTTCAAGAATACATGTATCCCTTGTCATGAACCTTCAGTGTGCTCATGTTACGTAACTTACTTGTTTGGTGGTCTGCTTGCTGTCTGCCAGCCGGGTAGGGAAATAAAACGTCGCATCTCTCAGCTTCTGCTTCTTGATGCTTCGCAATCAGCATCACACATTCGCATCCATAGGGTGAGAGGTTCAAGCCCAGGCACCTATCGCTGTTGTGTCACTACATATATATATATATTACATACTTGGGTGTCTTCTTGCAAATTCAGTTTGATTACTGTCTCATTTTTGTGGTCTAGATTCACTGAATTTTGTTTGGGAAAATATGCATGTGCCAGTAAGTGAATATGTGCATGTATTGGAGTGAGTGAGCAAGTGTGTGTGTGTGTGTGTGTGTGTGTGTGTGTGTGTGTGTGTGTGTGTGTGTGTGTGTGTGTGTTGCATGAAGTTCATATTCCTGCATGATTGTGTAGAGCAGCCCTGAGTTCCAAGTTCAGTTCTAGAAATGCGAGCACTTGGAAGAAATGTGTTCATAGTACAGTTGTACCAAATTACACTGTACTTAGTTTTACTTTCATTCTGTTACTTTCATTCTATTCATCTTTTTGTGTTCTTCCACGGCATGGTCTTGATTTTTGTCTCTTTGATGTGATGGATACAGTATGTAGGTCTTTCATGGTTCTTTATCATCAGTGAATTAGATTTTTTTTTTAATGATTGCTAATATCATGAATTATGTTTTATTAGTGACAGTAACAGCTGTAGGTAGAGGGGAATCTGCTGGAAAGAAACTCGATCATTGTGGTGACTAAATGCAGTTTTGTCATTCAGCAAAACCCCGTAAATATACAGTGCAGTCTGTTTACCACATTAAAAAAAAAAAAGAGTGCATATTCAGTGCAGAACATCAATCTTGTTCATGTTCCACACTCACTAGAAAGCAGTTAATTAACATGGTAAACACGTTCAGGAAATTAACAGAACATAATGTCATGAGTGGTAGTAAAATTGTTCATGCTGTAGGCATTTTTTTTTTTTTTTTAACATTAATTTGTAATAAAGACGATGTTTTGTTTCCAGGAGCGTGCAGCCCGCGCCATGGCTAGCATCAACAACCTGGAGGTTCCTGGGGAGCTGGCCTTCGTCTACAGCAAACTGGACGGTGTGTACACTTCATCTGTCTCTCTCTCATTAGTGGGCAGGACTTCGGTTGGGAAATACCCTCATCAGTCTGGTCACATTCATATGCTGACTCTGTTTTTGCAAAAATAACGCAAAAATCAAGTGTGCTCATGTGAGAACTCCCTTGTTCATCTTTCAAAGAAGAGTAGCATCTGTCTTGTGGCATGGAAATCAGAAATAGCGCAGCATTCCATGCATTAGCGTGAATAACAGGAGGGAGGTTTGCACATGAAGGTGCACTTACCCTTTCTTTACTGTCACAGTTATACTTGCTGGGAAAAGAACATTAAAGGGGTTTATGCTACCATTTTTATGCTCACAGACCATTCTTAACTGTTATCTATCATCACACCACTCAGACATCTGCACAGTTACAGCGCCTGTAATGCTGGCACAGAGCCAACAGCATACTTAACCACACAATGACCATGCTGAGTGCTCAGTGGTGTAACAAAAGTCATAGAATTTGAAAGTTCAACCACTTGCGCAAAGTGTAAGCAACATTGTATCACATTCATTAAGAGCTGTACTAATCATCAAGATAGCCAAGCAAAGGTGGAATTAGCCTGTTTAAACCCCCAAACAACTGGTCTGTTAGGATAGAAGTACACGTACAATGTTTTTCCTATGGTGTTGTCCTCAGACTGGAGGCCAGTGCATGATGGAGGCAACATCATGGCGGCCGTGGGTGACGTACAGCCCATGGACATGGGTTATCGCCTGCCTGTTGACATCAACTCACACCCCTTCAGCAAGTACACCAGCGTCTACTTCAAGGTATGTGTTGTATGCACCTAGTTACAATTCTGGAGATCCTTAGGCGCTGTTTTTGCTTTGACAGTTTTACTGATTTTGTTTGAAATACATGTTTGCCGAATTTTCTTTATTGCGTCTGTTGCATTTGGAATGTTGGCAAGTCAGCAGTCACAGTATTGAGTGTTCAGTTTCATGTCCTTTAATTTTCACTCCAGCCCCTTGTATGTCATGTGATCCTTAATTTGCATATCCCAGGATCCTAAATGGGGTGTGCGGATGGAGCCATTGCGAGGCCCACTGACCAGCGTCCAGAGTGATGAAATCGCGCACAGGGCAGTGTCACTCTTCAAACTGGTATGTTTGAAATACTTACAGGATATTTGCATGTACATGTACAATGTGTCATGACCATTTAGGCTGCAGGATAAAGACAGTTACTGCTGATTCAGTCATAAAAGAGAAACTTAACTCTCTCTATGCTGAGAGCGTTTCACAGTAAATGGTTGCTTCCCTACGACTGGTAGAAAGCTGTTTCGCTAGTGCTGTATTTATAGTTTCATGACTGAGAATAAAAGTAGAAAGTTGGTGATCCAATAAATTCTCTGCAGCCAAGCGTTGTCACTGTGAAGGCCCCAAATGGGTACCTTAGCACAGAGAGAGTTAAAAGGTTGCTTATAACTGATGAACAGATTTGTATTTATTGTTTCATTATTATGCTTATTGTGTGCAGATACTCCGCTGCATGTGTGAACAGAACATTTCAGAGAAGAGAGAGAAGATTCTGTCAGACTACATTGTGCAAATGGTAAGTTTTGTTGTGTTCAAAATTTTAATTTTCGGTTTGTTTGTCCATGATTCACAAGTGTCTTCTGTCTCATAAATGCAGTATCGTACATGTAGTTACATTTTCTTCTTTCACTTTGTCATTCCCGTTCTAATTTGAATTTTAAAGATTGCTTCATTCTCTTTTTTTCTTTTTTTCCCTTTTTTTTTTTTTTCCTCAGTTGACTATATCTCAGAGAATCGTGCTTCACTGTCTGCTTAATCCTCATGCATCCACTTGTCTGATGCTTCATCACTTGTCTGACTTTGATTCCATCCGTGTTACAGGGCCTGCAGCATGAAGGTCTACGCGATGAGCTGTTGTGCCAGCTGGCCAATCAGACATGGCAGAATCAGAACCCAGATCAGATGGAGCGAGCATGGCGTCTCATCACCAACGCCCTCTGCTGCTTCATGCCCAGCCCCACGCTCTTCAAATACTACCTCAAGTAAGTGGGCCGTGTGCACTTTAGTGAACATTCTGGTTTACAGAAGGCCAAGGACATTGAACTCAGAGGTCAATGGTGCCTGTCAGTGTCTCAAGCACTACAGTTCTCCATGTAAAGGGGGAGCCGGGACAGCCGAATGGTAGAGCGTTGGACTCTCAATGCTTGGGTCGTGAGTTCGTACCCCGGCTGGGGCCAAATATTTGTGCTGGCTTTTTCATCGTTGCCCCGTCTTTGATATCACCCGTATGTGGTGGAAAAGGACGTTAAACCCCCAAACACCCACCCCCTCTCCATGTAAAGGAGTGTGACAGGAAAGTAGGAAAGAAGAAAAAAGATAAGAGAGAAAACAAATCTGATTGTGCACATATAGGAGTCATATTATTCGATTAACTGTACCCAAATTGAAAAACAGCACTTTCCCTTGCCGCTGTTGATAGAGACTGGAGGGATGGGGGGGGGGGGGGGGGGGGGACTGCCATCATGGATTCTTGTATCAGGTTACATAGTGTGGGTTGTGGGTCAGCAACTGTGTACTCATGCATAGCAGGGGACTTGCTTTATTCTGCATACTGGTTTTAGCAAGGTATTTAGGTGTTTCAATTTTTGTTTTCAGCTTTCGTGAAATTGTTTGTTTTCTTTTGTATACTCAGTGTTCTTCATACGACTTCTCCTTTTTCACCCTGACAGGTACGTGTCTGATGTGGGTGTGAATGGATACAAGTGGATGTGTCAGCACAAGGTTCTGCAGTCCGCCAACATGGAGCCCCAGCTGAGTCGCATCTACCCACCCACCTTCCTAGAGTGGCGCGCCATCCAACGCAAAGCCAATATGGCCCTTGAGGTCAAGTTTCCAGATGGTCAGTATTGTCAGGTTTTCCCTATTGATTACGCTCATTCTGTGTGCATGTATGTCTGTTTGCTAGCTTGTTTTGCACTGTCATGAGTATGTTTACGGGTAGGGTGTGTATTTCTGTTTTGACTTTATGGTCAGTATTGTCAGACTTTCTGTCCGTCGTCATGATTAGGTTTGTTTCAGTTACGTTTTTTTTTTTTTTTTTCTTATTTGACCAGATGTCAACATCATCGGCCATGTGGAGTCATGGACATCAGGGGAGCTGTTTGCCTCCCACCTGCTGAAGCAAAGGTAGACACAAACACACTTATGCATTCATGTGGGCGTGCGCGCACACACACACACACACACACACACACACACACACCACACTCGCATTAATACACAGTTTACCTTATTTGTATTGTGCTGCAGTTGTTTACCTTTATCTGTTCGGACCTTACGTATTGCACATTGTTTGTCTAAACTCAAACATGCCGTGAACAAACTATGCATTATTATCATTTGTATTGTGCTGCAGTTGTTTACCTTTATCTGTTCGGACCTTACATATTGCACATTGTTTGTCTAAACTCAAACATGCCGTGAACAAACTATGCATTATTATCATTTGTATTGTGCTGCAGTTGTTTACCTTTATCTGTTCGGACCTTACATATTGCACATTGTTTGTCTAAACTCAAACATGCCGTGAACAAACTATGCATTATTATCATTTGTATTGTGCTGCAGTTGTTTACCTTTATCTGTTCGGACCTTACATATTGCACATTGTTTGTCTAAACTCAAACATGCCGTGAACAAACTATGCATTATTATCATTTGTATTGTGCTGCAGTTGTTTACCTTTATCTGTTCGGACCTTACGTATTGCACATTGTTTGTCTAAACTCAAACATGCCGTGAACAAACTATGCATTATTATCTACAGAGGTGTGAAGGAGAACACACAGGGCTGGACCCTGATGCTGGCAGAGGATATTGAACGTTACGAGCTTATGGGCTATGACTACGCCCTGGACCTCATCAGTGAGATGGAGGTGGCACCAGGCTTCCCAACATGCAAGGCATACTTCCTGGCATCCACTGACAGGACCCAAGAACGACTTCATCACAAACGCCATCATGAGGGGTTAGTCACTGGATATTGTGAAGAACATTTGACCCCTGCAGCCAGTGGTCCCATAGATGTCTTGGCACATTACTTGCATAAGTAAACATCTGAATTCTGGAAAAGGCTCTGTGCAGATTTTTGGTTGAGAAGAACAAAAAGAAGTCTTCTTGCGAAGGAATTAAATTTTTTTCTGATGCGCACATTTATTGTCTGGGTCTTGCATGTATCTGTGCAGTCATTGTTTACCATAGGTGTCATCTTGGAATTTGGGCACAGCTTTACGTTGATATACATTTTGCACATCTCTTGAGCCATTCTCAAAAAAAACCCAAGTGTTGCCCAAACTCCCAGAGCTGACAGTGTATCATCAGAAAGCAGTCACTGTTGTTCACATCAGTGCTTTCCATGGATGAAATTTAGAACTCTGATTCTTGTTTTCCAGCCCCCATAATGCTGAACAAGAGAGAATCTTGGTGCTGACACACCCACTGCCGGAGATGCTGAAGCGATCCACTCCAGTAGTCAGCCCTGGTCACCCCAGCGCTGGCGGCAGTAGAGGAGTTAGCCCTCGGAGCACCAGCGTCAGTCCTGCTGATGAACTGGGCTTCTCCACAACCAGTGTGCTGAACCAGCGTCCAACAGAAATCTTCTCCAGTGAACTGTCCGAGAGTCGCATGAACGTAAGATACACGAAGCGCCGTGCACCAGCGCCGCCTCCAAATGGACACATCCCAAACGGGCACATCAACGGGGTCATGAATGGAGGTGTGGTGAATGGGGACATGTCCATCATCACCGAGGATGAGGATGACCTTGACCTGTCACAGACACGCATCAACACGCGCTACTTCCCTGAAGGCGTCCCTAACGGCAACGGTGGTGACCTGTCCAACAGCAGACTGAACACGCGCTACACCAAAAAGGTTGCTCCAGGCCCATCTCGCAAGTCTGCCGTTCAGGATCAGATCCGCAAGAAACAGGGTGGCGGTGTCACAGCTGCAGATGTACATTCGGTGACCTCAGAGCACTCTGATTGGTCACACTGGGTAGAGGACGTGTTCAGCAGTGCCCTGGATGAGCATGATGATGGAGTTTCAGAGGGCAAGTCACTGCACACTCGCATCAAGGGCGGAGGCAAGGGAGTGCCGGGCATTCAGACACAGCAGGTAGGCCCTCTGGTGGTGATGGTGGTGTTCGGTTTATCTTAATTGCCTCACTCATGCAAGCTTTTCTCTTCATTTGACAACAACAAGTTAAAACCCATCTGATAGGTAGTCAAAACTAGTCTGAAAACCCACTTGTCCCCATTCCTAGGGGCATTTGTGAGCATACTGTCAGGTGGTGGTTTTTTTGTGACTCCTGCATTCCAGCATTTGACAGGTACCATCCTTGCATTCTGTTTGTTGTCAGTTGTTCTCACTGCTTTTCCAGAAAGCTGTTCAGCTTCATATCAGCTATGTTAAAATTTCCTGTCATGAAAAATTCCCCAAAGGCCAGTAAGCTGTCATGATAGAAATTCAGTGGAATGTAGTCATGTGCATTTAAAATGTTCCAGACAAATCTCCCACCCAACCTGAACCTTGGGGTGGGACTGACCACTCCCACCAGTGTGGTTGCACCACCCATGGTGTCACCAGCCTTCGCCTTCAACGCACAGCTCACACCAGGACTTCAGACGTCACCAGGTCAGTCACCTGAAAGGTGTCCTTGACAGTTTGCCAGCTCTGTTTTGCTTTGTCTAACGCTGTGTCTCCGTTCACCATTTGTAGCAGCCTGTGTTAGTAAACAAGATTAAATAAGGGCTGTGTAGGAACTGTTGGTTTACATTAATAGATGGGGTTCACTGATCTTCATCATGCATGAAACAAATGTTGGAAGCACATCATTTATATCTGTGTGCTGCAGAAGCCCTCCAGCAGCTGGTGAATCAACAAGCTATGCAGCAACAGGCCGCCCAACAAGCTGCAATTCAGGCCCTTCTGCTGGTAAGGCTTCTCACCATAAGCGCTTCACCAGACTCAAACATGCATCCATTTGACACATGCTACTTTTGGTCTTGTTCGTTTCCCTCGTTTTCTTTTCTGTCTTACTTTTTAATAGGTGTGATAAGCGTTCATGTTTATTTTACCTTTCTTTTTCTTTTTTTTAAAAAGAAATCATTGTTTACTAACTGTACAATAGGCAGTGCAGTCACCCTTTTCACAGTTTACTGAAGGTGCAATGCAAAAGCATGTTACATTGAAGGTCACATTTTTTCTGACAGCAAGACCAGCAAAGACAGCAGGCACAGCAGGCTGCCCTCCTCCAGGCCTACCAACAACAGCAGCAACAGCAGGCCCAGCAGCAGAACCTGGTGGCACAGGCAGCGGCCCAGCAGCAGGTGGTGTCCCTGCAGGCAGCGCTGCAGCAGACTGAGCTGGAGAACCGCCTCCTGAAGCAGTCCATCGAGCGCGAGAACCTCCGCAAACAGCTACAGCAAGCACAGAGTCACACCATCTCCCCACCGGGTTCAGCAGGGTTTGCGGCGACGTCGTTTTCTGCCCAGCAGGCCAGTGGGATCAGCCCGGATTCTAGTTTTAATGCGGGACTCGCCTTGCCCCCTGGCGTGTTGCAATCGCCACGTGAGAGCCAGCAGTTCGCCCACAGCAGTTCAGAGAGCATGGTGGCGGGTGGTGCCGGGAAAGTCGGACCTGCTGTGGCTCCCAAGCGTGTTCAGTTCATCAAATCCAACTTTGAGAGCCGACCTGGCACATCCTACTCTTCCGAGCAAGCTGGTGGGGTTGTAGGTGTGTCCAGGACAAACAGAACTGTGACCTTCACCACCACCTCGACTGTGCAGCAAAGTCAGGGTCAGGGTGGCACAGGGGCCGTGGCCACCAGTCTCTTTGGACAGCAGCAGCAGCAGCAGCAGCCTTCATCACCACCGCCCCGAGCCCCATCACCCCCACCTCCCCCACCTGCTGAAAACACAGAAGCAATTTACACAGATAGTTTCACACCAGTGCCTCCTCTTCACACCCAACCCAAGACCCCCCTCCCACCCCCACCCCCTCCACCTCCTCCACTTAGCAACATCCCCATGGGTTTGGAGATCGACAAAGAGAGTGGAACGTTTACTGTCCGCGACAAGTCTGGCCGTGCCCGCACTGTCCGCATCGGCAAGGTAAAGTCACAGCAAATGACTTCAACATGTATAGTTGTTCGAAAACCATGATGACGCAAGGGGTATAAAGATGATAATCAATCAATCAGTACATCTTTATTATCCCAGAGGGTAATTTGGGTGTGGTGGATAAAGAGGTCTACTTTGCAGACTGAGAGTGAGGGAAGATGTAGATTCTTTTCAGTGAAAGCAGCACCTCAAAAAGAAATCATTTTTCACTTACCATTATAATCACGGTGAAGATTCCTTCTGTTTAACAAAAAACAAAAAACCAGTTACTAAATAGAAAAACCTTTATCTGTGGTATCAACAGTGAAATAAAGGTAAAGTTACCAATTGTAGGGGCAGCTGTGCCTAGCTGAATAACACCCCTCATCCCCCATTCCCAACCACCAGGCAAATGCTGACCAGTAGTAGTTTGTGGGTAAATCTTGTCTTTATTTTACTCTTGGTGGTATTAACAGGTCTGCTTTTGTATGTAGAGGACATTGACTGGTACGATTTGGCCAGTGAGCTTCACTTTTTCTCAGTGCAAACCTGTTGTATCCAGGTGGTGTGGCCGCCCCCATCAGAGGAGGTGCACAAGCAGGAGGTTCAGGTGGGCAAGCTGGAAATCGACGAGAAGGTGGCCCAGGGCATCGAGAACCGCATCATCGGCAAGAAGAAATGGCAGAAACCTGCCGCACCTGCTGATGACGAACGTCCAAAGTCCATTCTGAAGAAGGGTAGTGAGGTAAGAACACATTCCTACAAAATTGGCGGTAAATTTTTGTGTTGTAGAATAGAAACTGTGGTGTTGTCGTGTCATCCGTGCTCTTACCATTATCCTGGTAGCTTAGTTGTGATCACCACATACCTGTGTACCACGTACATGTGTCAGCATATAATATGCATGTAGACATTTTTCGCTTGTTCTCAAGTTCTCATATGCGTACATAGGCACCTAGGGGAAACTCTGAGAACTTTAAGAAAAGTTTGGAAAGACTGAGAGCTTCAGAAGGGGTCTTCAAGAAATGGCAGGAGAGAGCAAACAGGCTGGACCCTAAAGATGAGACACAACAAACCTCTCCGGACACCATGGATCCCCAGGCAGTGCCAAAACGGAGGATGGACAACTCCCAGCACATGCCGAGTAAACTCATGGCAGCTGCCTTAACCTCAGATGAGTCAACGGAGTTGCTGACCAAAAGAAAGATGCTGGAAAGAAATTACAACAGATTGAACGACTCTGTGGATTATGGTGAAACACTGGGAGAAAGTGAGTACTTACCACTGGAAGACTGGCGGTACCGGTACAGAAAACAAGGTCCAGATGAAGAGAGTGACGTGTATGACAGCCCGAGTCCTAGTTCCGAGGATGGAGCTCCCAGTGTAGATGTTCTCAGTACAGATGATGAGGTGTGATTTTTCTTTCCACCTGCTGTGTTGGACTCGGGTTGTGATTGTGTGAATCGAGGATAAGGGCTGACAGTGGGTGTTTTTTTTGTTTTTTTTTTCCTGCCACTGAGTGACAAGTGCACCAGAACATCGTGGAGTGTTTTTTTTTTTTGCAAAGGGTGAAGGATATGAAACAAAAACAAAAGAAGAAAAGAGGAGTGAAGCTGCACTTTTTCACAGAGTGATTTGATTTTGCTGTGTTGGAAAAAACAAACAAGCATCAACAAAGTGTAACCACCAGCAGTAATGCAGGACATCTAATGCTTGAAACTAATATTCTGTAAGTGATTTGTGTTGCTTGACATTTCCATTTTGTGCTGTTTGAGGGTTGGGTGTGGCATTTTGCTTGAACAGGGAGCTGCTGGTTGCGTGGTTCACTGATTTTGTTTATGAAACTCTGTCGATTACATGTGTGATCGGTGCATTTTACTCATGCTTATTGTGATGTGTTTATTTGCACTGTAGAAATCTGATCTTTTAATCAAAATATTGGTTTTTTTTGCATGAAGTCCATTTACACTTGTCAGTGATATTGTCTATATTGTCTTGTCAGTGATCAGAAACGGTAACGTGCATCATATTGCCAGCAGTTCTTGTCTGTCATCACCTTTGTCAAATGATGGTTACAGTTTCATAGAAAGCTCATTACTCATTCTCAGGTATTACTGTTGAGCTTGATTATCGTATGTTTTGGAGGAAATACAATGTTCATTCTCAAGTGTTCTTTGAGCATGATCATCTTATGTTGACACTGATGTACAGGAGGGGCTGCGGATGCGTCGTGCAAAGTCACTGGTAGAGACATCGTCACACATTCAGACCATGAAGCTTCTGGAGAGCAAGCTGGGTGGGAAATCAACGGAATCCACTGCCACTGAGGCCAAGCCAGCAGCACCCAAAGCCAAACCTGCCGCAGCCAGTGTTGCCCTGCAGACCACGGACACTCTGAAAAGGGCGTCACATGCCACCGCCACAGAGGATGAATCCATCTATGCACAGACCATTGTACAAGGTGAGCTGATAGAGTGTGCCTAAAACACCATGACATATCCCTCATATATTCATTGGGGGAAAAAAGCATGAGTAGAAATAGAGGGTCTTGAAAAAAAAGAAGAAAAAAAAAGACAGAACAAGAGAAAAGAAACTTTTCAATTTTCTCTAATGAACATGCAGTCACAGTCATTATTTACCAGTGTTCCTCCCCTAGGACTTCAAGAACTTACTTGGCAGTGGCCCAAGCACAGCACATAAGTGTCTTTGAATGCCAGAGAAAAGTCTGTCCAGTGAATTCCCATTTTCATGAAATAATTACCGTAAAATTTTCTTCAGATGAGCCACCCCCACTTCCGTCACGCCCCCCACCCCAGCTTAAGATGCTGAGGAAGGAGACAGTGGAGGTAGAGGAGAAGTTTGAGACGGTCATCAGACCAGACAAGGCTCCCAGTCCAGAGACATTTGAGAAGCGCATCGAGACCGACGTGCCACAGAAAGCCCAGATCGACTACGCAGCATTTGAGAGAGTGATCACGGAGCTGTTCCCTCAGAACAAGAGGTTCTTCCTCATGTACAACAAGGTGCCATGGACACTCTTCATCAGGAAAGAGGTGGGTACAGGCCAGATTTTTTTTAAATCACAGTTTGAGTTCCTACACGGAACTGTGAGAAAAGTCCAGAGTCTGTGAGTCCATTGCAAAATGCTGTATGTTTGCATTATACTGGTCATATCAGAGAAGAGGAACATACCTGGAATGAGCTGTGTGTCACTCTCCAGTCGTCTGTCTGACAGGTGTTCTGGCCATCCGAGCGCCTGGAGAACTCGACAGTGCTACACCTGATCTACTGTCAAGTGGTGCAGGATGTCTACAGCAACGCCTGTGTGCGCATCAGCAAGGACCAGCGCGTCAAGATGAGGAGCATGCTGGGTAAGTAACGACCTCCATTTCTATACTTGCTTGAAAACTGATTAAGTTCAGATATGGTGGCATAGTTGTGGAGCGAGGTGGCAGAGAAACAGAATATGAAGGCAAGTAGTGATGCTGATGCGGATTTCTGGTTTGGGATTTTTTGGGGTTTTTTGGTTTTTTTAACATGTATTCCGGGGGCAAGAAGGCACCTTAATTTGTAAAAGTAGAAAATGCATTGCAAAGCTATACAATCTTTTCTCTTTGTTGTCCAGTTAAAATTACCGGTAACCAGAAATTTGCGTTTTTGATACACTTGCTTTGCGAAAAATATTTAAGAAGCAGTCCGTCAAAAAAGAGCAAAACAAATCAGAAAATTGCGTTTTTGATACACTTGCTTTGCGAAAGAGAAATGAAAAATATTTGTTAAGAAGCAGTCCGTCTAAAAACAGCAAAACCAATCATCAGTTTTCTTAAGAACGTGTAATCATGAACTCCACTCAGTGTTGCCCAATTAAAACGTAGCACTAAAATGTAACTTATGGTATGGAGAGCCATTACATGAAGTTTGTGTGTGTTTGTGTTGATAAGAGGGTTACGGAGTGAACAAGAACAACTTCCTGACCAAGGAGCTGAACCTGCAGGTGAAGAAAGTCATCGTGGACACAGCCAAGGAATGGCCCACCTACTTCTGCAGACTGTTCCCTGTGGCTGTAAGTTACTCGCATATTCTGTCAACTCTCTTACTGTTGTTGTTTTGGGGTTTTTTGTTTGTTGTTTGGATTTTTTTTTGGGGGGGGGGGGGGGGGGGGGGGGGGGGGTGTTGTTGGTTTTTTTGTTTGTTTTTGTGGTTGTTTGGTTGGTTTGTTTTTTTTATGTATTTTATTTTTAAATATGTGTGTATATATAATTATATATGTATTTATATATGTATTTTTTGTTTGGTGTTTTGTTGGTGGTGGTGGTGTTTTTTTGTCGTTTTTTGTTGTTGTTTTTGTTGGGTTTTTTGGTTGTTGTTTTTTGGGGGGTGTCATTTCTTTTGTGTGTGTGTTTTTTTTTGTTGTGTTTTGTTTTGTTTGTTTGTTTTTTTGTTGTTTTTTTTGTTTGTTTGTTTGTTTTTGTTGGGGGGGGGGGGGGGTTGGTTGGTTGGTTTGTTTTATTTTATCGACACAGAATAAAATCAAGGTCGAGAGTAAAGAATTCACTTTTTCTTGTATCTTTTGGAAAATAAAGTTCCACCGTTATCTTTTTTTTTCAACCTCCACCACACCCCACCCCTCATTTTTTTTTTCCCAATGCAAGCCACCCATGCTCTACTTTGCATACTGCTTACCACAAAGGCAGTATAACACATCTGTGTATGAATGGCTGCTAGTGTGTCAGTACAGTTTAAGAGATCTAAAGAAGCCTGCCTTGTCACACCTGGCCTATGACGGATTGCTGTGTGTGACAGCTGTCAGTCCTATTGGCCTGTCCTCACCAGCATTTTATTTCAGGGGACACTTAACCCTCTCGTGTCAGGGAGGCTCATTCCAAAGGGTTAACTTTGAGAACCTTTCTCACACCTGTCCGTAATAAGATTCAGCAGTGAAACACGTCGGACAATTTATATCTGGTGTGCTGTGTTGTGTTGAGCATGCTAGGTCTGTTTTCTGCACTAGTACTCGCAGTGTTCCTGGTGTGCGTATTTGTATGCACAAAACTCTTAAATTAATGCGCAAATCTGAGAGCAGCGCGTCACAGGGGACGCACGTATTTCGTCTGGCCATGACAAACAGTATTTGTCCCAACACTCTGCCGGAAACTTGATGAACAAAAGGTGATCTGTATCTAGCAGCGGACATTGGAATACTTTCGTAAACAACAGCAGCAACAAATGGTTTTGACTTTCAGACTCTTTATACCAAAAGACCCTGGGCCCTTTAACTTTATGAAAGGACCCTTAAAAGTATGGAGAGAGGGTCCCAAGGACCCTTGTATTTTCGACTCACAGGGCACACTGGTACTCGGCCAGGGTTCTTCCAGAGAAGTTTTTTACCTGCAAGTGTGCAGCATTGTCAAATTCGGAAGCATTCTAGACTAAGCCTTGTTTGTGTGTGTTTAAGAGCAGATTTCTATCAGTCTGGTCTACTTTGCGTATGTGTGCGCGGATACATGATTTCAGCAGTATTGTCCAGCATCACATCAGCATAGGAAAGTGTACAGTAGAATCCATAGGGTTAACACACCACATAGAGCTAGTTCATCACATCTGTCGCCATTGATGTGGAGAAGGCCATTGGCTAGCGAATAGTCTAGCGCTTGAGCAGATGTAAATTATATGCACAGTTGTTGCCATGAGTAGATTTTATTAATGATCATTCTGGGTGTTATGTGAATTGTGTCAGGAGTTGGTGCGTACATGCCACAGGTCTTAACAACCACCTAACTCAGGTGAGAAGTTGAAACCAGATCTGATGAACAGTGAGCCTGGGGGGGGGGGGGGGGGGGGGGGAGGGGGGGGGGAGGGAGCTGTATGTCATTACGGGTCTTGTCCTTACAAAAGCATTCTACCATTCTACAAGATTACACTTGGACTTGTGTTTTCTGTCAGAGCAGTCTTTTATCCATTTGCATGTAGTGCGCACAGCGTTTGAGGAAAGAGACAGGTGACATTTTCTTGCCATGCTGGCAGATGTACCTCTGGCACAGTTAGTCTTACAACTTAGCTGCATGTTCCATGAACTGTCTTTGTAAGTTGTCAGCTTGTTTCCGGTGTTTTGTGTTTTGTTTTGTTTTTTTCCAGTGTGCAAGTAATTTTCAGTAGTAAAAGCTTTGTAGGCGAAGTTCACAGGTAAAGGTGTGTTTACAGAGGCAAATTGTTGTATGAAAATGTTAGGTTTATGTTGTTGCTTCTCTGCATGCTATTTTGTGCTCTACCCACCATAGATTAGCGTACAGGGGCTAATGCTACCATTTTTGTGCTCACAGATCATTCTGAGCTGTTTTTGTGTTGTCTGTCACCACGCCAGTTAGACACCTGGACAGTGACAGCGTCTGTAATGCTGGCACTGAGCCAACCGAGCTGTACTCAGTGACACTCTGACCTTAATTGAGCGCCCCAGTAGTGTTACGTACAGCAGTCATAGAATTTGAATTTTCCACCACTCACGCAAAGTGTAAACAACATTGTATCACATTAAGAGCTGAACTAATCACGGCCAAGATAGAGCGTTGTCAATCACGGGCACACTCATGAATGAAACTGTTCCAAAATATTAGAAGCCCGTTAGTTGACAACTCGATCCTCCAGGTGTATATGCACATTGTGTACATGTACGTATGTTATGTTTCAGGGAAGCGGTCACTATACGGGTGTCCGCTACCTGGGTGTCAGCCACACTGGCCTCCGCCTCATTACCCGCGAACGCAGCCTCGTTGATGACTACCTGTCCGTCATGGAGGACATAAGGTCAGCTTACAGTTTTCTCGCCTGTCCCGTCGTCGTAATACAACCTCTCTTGTCAGCCATAGACCACATGAGGACACGGCGGAGGCTTACCTGACTTATACTTGTCATAGAGCTGACTCTCTGATGCTGTTTATCAACCCGTGTTTCTAGTCTTCTCTTCACTAAGAGTGGTCTGAAGGTCTTCTTGTTGAAGCATTAGTCTTTCTCCCTGCTTGTCGTCTGGCTTGAGGGTGCCCATCAATCAGATGTCATTGTTAGCTGTACTGTTGGCCTTGTATTTTAGCTTCCACCACAAGGCTCTCTCCCCATGCCAGTGTAGTACACGTGTTGTATTGTGGAGCCAAGAATGGGGTACTGTTGTTTAGTTCTCTTACAGGCATGACAGTTCTGCACCTTATAAATAGTTTTGGGTGAGGCACTACATGTTTTTTGTGGTGTGACGTACGTTTTTCAGTGATATGTATTTATGGATACTGTTTCAGGTTTGAGGATGTGATCGATGTGATGCTTCCAAACAGCACAACCATTCAGCTCAACCTGCGCACCAAGTCTCTGCTATTCCACACACCAAGGGTAAGTCAATCTGTGATGACCCCCACCCCTCCCCATTCCAACTGGATTAGATGGACATGGGTCCTGGTTTAAACTGCAGTGTATTAATTTGTCATGTGCAACAGTAATTGCACTCGTCACCTTAAATCTTGCTAAGTGTGCACACTTACTAGCCGTCTTTCATTACAAATATGCAAACCAAGCACACTCTGAGATGAATGGTTGACCTGACAACATAAAATTTAATTGCCAGCAACCTGTCAGGCTGTTCTTTTATTCTGACAAGAAATGACGTCAGATCTTCTGTGACTTTCAAATGAAGTCTGTGTTACCGTGACTGAGTGTTTGTCAGTACACTCCAGTGTCTTGGTGTGCTGTTGATCAGTCTGTGACCTTTCTGCAGTTGTGAAGGTTGGTTAAAAATCATGTGTCCTGAGAGAACTTGATACTGGTGACTTACATATAGTTCAGAAGTTGAGTTCATGTTGGGTGTTCTTAGATCTTCTTAATCGTTGTGTTTGCGTGTGCTTTTCAGGCACGTCAATTGAAAGACATGATTGACAGGTTCTGCCAGGAGAGTGAAAAGGTGAGGAGACTTGATTTTTTTCATCCACTTCCTTGAAAAACGTAAATGAGTCAAACAGTAATTTCATGGAGAGCATTTAGTGATTGTGATATCATTGTCACGTGCAGTCAGAACACTGCTTCCAAGAGGACCATAACTATCAATGGTGATTTCAGGGCAACAAGTTTGTGGTGGCGGTGAAGGATTACCTCACGCGCGAATCCACTCTGCTCAGCTTTAAGCGAGGCGACATTGTGAAGCTCATGGATCCTGAGATGAGTCTGGAGCGAGGTTGGATGTATGGGTCTCTCAACGGCATTGTGGGACTGTTCCCTGAGGAGTACGTGAGACCGCTGGCCAGGCATGAGGTGGAGACTTCCTCCATGAAGGTCAGTGACAGTGAAGGTTTTACATTTTGTTGTGTTTGTGGGGGAGGGGGGTGGGTTGGTTCAACTGTGTGTGTGAGACAGTGAGACATGAAAAAGAAAGCACAAAAAGCCTTGTGTCTTCGGCTTGTGTCTATGACGTCCAGTACACCCCATGGCCGTCTTTTTCTAGCTGACAGCTGCGTGTGGGGAGGGGGTGGGGGTGGGGGGCATATACATTCCTGTTATGGCTTATGACACATGGGAGACTTTTTTTTTTTTTGTTAGCACAAACATGGAGACGAGCTCAGAACACACTCCGGAAAAATTAGGGCAAAGTCAAGTTGTAGCCACATATCACATGAAAAACATGTTCACTGTTCTTTGTGACATTGGCCTGTGCTGTAGTTGCTATTTGTGCATTATCTACTTATACTGTTGCCTCCACGTGGTTAAGTTTGCCTTCCCTTCACTGCAATGGGTTGGAGGGGATACATGTATTGGATGATCATGACTTTCTCCTTTTCTGTTGGACAGCCCAAGTTATATCAACCTCCACAACCGCAGCTTGGCAGACCTCTCAGTAGGGTAAGCTTACATTCCATGAAACTCAATTTATTTTGTTGATGTTGATTTGTTGATGCAGATGATATCTGAATTTTTGAGACTGGGTAACAAATAAACTTTGTACTAGTTCATCAATATTTGGGTTACATGTACAAACAGATAGCTGGATGGGGTGCTGTGTGTTAGAGTGTATACACAAACATCTTAAACTGTAAATTGTTCGTTTGTTTTGGAGTGTTTTTTTTGTGGTGGTGGTGTTTTGTTTTTTGTTGGGTGTTTTTTTTTTAAACCTCATATGTTTGTTACATTTTGCAGGAGGGCCCTCCCCCAGGCCCTGATGATCGCAGCGAGACAAGTCAAGGCACAGTGGTCACTGATGGCAAGTTCTCGATGATGGAGTTTGCCATGCTTCACTTCCGCGAGTCTCTCGACAAGTATGATTTTACGTTGGTTACTTGTTTCCATATGCTCAGCATTTTTTTTTTTAAACAATTTAATGCAACAAATGTATCATAACCTTCTCAACCTCTTTCTTGAGCAGTTTCCCTCAGAAACCAGTTCAATGTTATTTTGATTTCCCTTCAGAAGAGGGCCTGAGTGTGTACAGCAAGGTTTACCAACATTTTTGGAAGGTTTATGATACATTGCAGAGAATGTTTAGATATCTTGCATCAGCAGTGTGCATTTGAATTCATCTGTGGAAGCCATTTTGTGCACATTTTTGTTATGTCTTGTATCATAATTGTTTCTCTTTTGTTTAAAAAAAAAGCAACCACAGTACACATGCACCTAGTTGTGTAGAAAGTTAAGACGACCAATCTCCACTCCAAGATCATATCCTCTTTCAAACCTATTTCACTCTGGCACTGCAAATAATTATTAAATCAAAGATTTCTCAAAATCATGATATTTTAATGATATTGTTTCAGTCCGGACTTGAGGTAAATATTGTTTTTCCAAGACATAGAGTTTAGCCTACTTCTGTGCTTATTTCACATGAAATTGCTTTTTATGTATTTCGTTAGTTTTCTCTTTTCAAGTGCAACTTCCAGCATTTTGTTTGTTGATCATATACCCAGCAGTATGCTGTATGGAACTTGAAGACACACTACCTTATTCCCAGAACTCACTCTTTGGCCTCCATTCAGATTTGTGTACTCATGTATAAATGCATGCATACACACACACACACACACACACACACACACACACACACACACACACACACACACACACACACACACACACACACATATACACACACACACACACACACACACACACACACACACACACGCGTGCACACACACACGCGTGCACACACACACACGCGCGTGCACACACACACACACACACACACACACACACACACACACACACACACACACACACAATGAGCTTCATTTTCTTCCCAGCAGTTGCCAAGCTACACATGTACTTCACCTCCTTCAGTCCAAAGTACATGTACTGCACAATGCTTCTTGTTGTGTGCACTTACTGTGAATTTTATTTTTCAACAGATAAATTGGAAAAAATGACTGTTTTCTTAAGCCTGTATTATTTAAATTAATGTGTCTATCAATTGTATATTACTGCCCAAGTGAAGCGTGTTTTAATTTGTATTTTGATGATTTTTTTTTTTTTTGTGGATATCAAGGTAATTCTTTTCTGTGAATGCACCCAGTACAAAGTTAAGAGGAATGATAATATTCAGAACAAATCAAGCCATTCTCAGATCAGGCTAAGACAAACTGAGATGGTACCTGCAGAATCTGTGTGTAAGGAAAAAATAGGAGGGGGTGGGGTAGGTGTTTTGGAAAATATCTGTATGATTGTATTCGGTGATGTCGTGGCAGGGCTCAAAATCACCAGTAGTGCCTTCTGCTACATTTAAGGCAGTCATTCATGTCGTTTTCTCATCGCCTGAGAGATACATTGGTTTTTGGCATATGTAGTGGGAAGTGTATGTTAGAACACTGTTGCTACTCAAAATGAATACGAAAGAACACCCTGGGAAAAGACTGAAATATGCGAGTGAGTCTTACACTGGGAAGCCAAATGCACTCTGGAGTACAAATCCTATGTGTGAAAGTTCAGTGCTTAAAACTTGTTGACACCTATCTCATGCAACAAATAAATGTTACAGGCACAAATTCATGAGAAGAGATTTTACCCCAGGTAATTTTGACAGATACTGGCCAGGGTGAAAACAAAAATTGCTGGGCCTCCAACATAACCAGGCCTCCTAACTGATGTTGTGTACTCATGTGTATGTTACTTGCTTGGACTGTGGCTGGTCTGAGTTAGGAGTTTGTATGCTACACATGTATTCGGTATCCATGTATCAGCTAGTGGTTGTCTTTTTACCTGTACTGTACGTGCATTGTGTCTGTTGATTCACCTGCAGGCTGTTGAGTGGGCACAGACATATGTGAAGCTTGCACTAACCTTGCATAAAATTAATTTGCCTGCTTTTATATTTGAAAAACAAAAAGGCTTTTACAGTCACAAAATGATATCTGCTTTTTTGTGAATCAAGCAGAAGGTTTATTAATTACAAAAAATAATAATAATGAAAACTTTGATTCCATAATAGGTAGTCTGCTGTTGTCCTCCTGTGTAAATGAATGGACCAGAATCAGACATTTGCTGTCCATTGCAATGTTTACGTGCTAAGTAAAAATTCAAGACAGATTTTTGTTAGAGAAGAATTGAGTCATACCTGTCTACCTTCCTTCATTTGTCTCTGTGCATACTCAACAAGCTGTAGAAACTTTCAACAAAATGGTTTCTGTCATGTGGCAGTCAGTGTTACCATTACATGAACTAGCTCCCTAGTTATACCATAATTCTAAATAATATATATACATAGCTTGGTTTGAGATGGCTTATGCTGAGCTTTCGCTTCATCGCATTGACTATTGACAAAAACTTCATGGTGTGAATTGTTTGGGCCGAACATGGTGCCTAATATTGTTGAAAGTTCATCAACAGACACATTGTCACGCTTCACTGGTGGGCCAGATCAAACAACTCGTGCCCGCCCAACTGTGTCATCCGTTTGCCTTGCTTTACCTGTCTGACTGTTTTGTTCAGGTATGAGATGTTGAGAACGGATGACGGCTCAATAAGAGGAACTGTGAAAATGATTGAGAACATCAAACTGCATAACATGCAAAAAGACGCCGACTCAAAGCGTAGAGGTGATGGTGCTTCATATTTAATCCCTGTGTTCTAATAACACTACAAGAGTCGTCGTCAGATAGTTTTGGCAATACTGTACCATGATGATATTCTGTGTGCATGTAATATGATACTGTGCACTGCATATGCTGTCATTGATGACAATTAAACATTGGCACTGGCATCAGTGACACCATATGCAGCACACAGTATTGCCAGAACTATATGATGGTGGTCGTTTCAGCAGCATTAACAGTGTGTATCAGGCTTTGTCTAACATCTTATCTATATAGTCTTCTAGTTCGTTCTATATTGAAGTAATTTGTTATTGTATTTCATCCATATCATGTACCTTTTCACATTTAGCATTTGTAGTCCTGTAGCACATTAATATTAATGTCTAAATGGGCTGTTTTATGTGGCACATGAAATATTGCCATATTCCTTTTGGCTGAATATTCAGTGGACCATGTATTTTCACTGTCATTATAAGTTAGTCCAGCGAGAGTGAACAAATGAACTGTTCAGGTATACTTTGGGAAAAGTACCAGAGCAAAATACGAATGCTTTGAAATATTTGTAACGAGCGTAGACTAGTGTTTTTCATGTGCCAGCAGAGTAGTTTGCCCTACTCCGCTTCTTTAGGGTGTTTTTTTTGTTTGCTTTTAATCATTTGCTCATAACAATTGAGTTGCGTCAGTGTTTGAAAAGTTCTACTCTACTTTCTGTCTCTGCTCTCATTGAATGCCTGTGGTCATAAAAAAAATTGTTTTGCACATAATAGTTAAGATGTAAGATGTAAAATACTCTAAGTACCTTCCACTGAGTGGGAATACTTCACATAGTGATACCTTGTGTAGTCTGACAAATTCTTCTTAAAAAAAAAACAAACAAAAAAAACTAACTGTTCTGATGATAATCATAATGGTGTGACTTTTTGTTGAATTTTTAAAAAAACAAAACAACTGATCTTACTTTTTAAAATATTTTATCTAAAAAGGCACAGTATCCTAACAGAGTGCCAGTTATTTAAAAATACTTACTTAAAATTTATTTCAAGCACTGCACACCTTTTGTAGCTGTTTAAATGTCACCTGCCATTTTTATTGTCATGTAGGTTAGAAACAGCAGTGCTTGAAGATGCACCAGCACGATTTCAGTTTAACAGTTTTGCACTCAGTAGTTCCTTGGTTTTTGACAGGGTTATTAGTTAACTATTCAAATGATATGTTACAGTTTTCTCATTAAAAAAGAATATGATCTGATATGCTGACATAAATGTTCCTATATATACTTATAAGACATATTAAGTAAAGATGGCATTGACCTGCCACAACATACATTTTACTTTTCAAGTTTTTAGACGTAGGAGAGGCTGGCCAGTGTGTTTAACAAACACCAGTATTATATATGTTACATGTAGTATGTTTTGATGTGAAGACAGAATTGATTTGAGGGTATGCAGGGGAGGATTTAGATTCCAAAACTTGCACTGTTTACTAACCCATGTTATTACCCAGCATTACTATGTTGAATGCACGTGATTTACAGGGAGTAGCGACTGGTCATGGAGAGAACAGGCAGACATGATCAAATGGACACGGGTGAGTGGTAAATCCTGATTATATGAACTGTATAGCAAATAGGTGGTCAGTTCACGAACTGCTCTTTCATGTCTTATTGAATTGTTCTTCGTTTTGTTTTTCTGGTTAGTACTCCTCGTGTGTACATGTATTGGGCTGGAATAGATCCCTCTGCTGTTGAAGAAGATACTTTTCTTAGACTGCACACATGTAGGTATGACCTATACTTTTTTTTAGTGTCATTAGTTGATTTTTCATATTTACTCTGTTTCAGTCGCCTATCCAGGCATCCCTTCTGAAGCTGCCCTCAAATGAGCTGAATAAACTGGCACTAGAGTGCTTTATTGGTGAGTGCATAAACTGTTATTAGAATGCTTTATTATGAGTAAAATTATGACCTTTTGATAAACAGTTCATGTGAATCATTCTCTCTCTCTCCCCCCCCCCCCCCCCCCCCCAGATTGCACAGGTTTTTCTCATAAGTGTACTACTAGATTACTAAATGCCAATATTGGAAGGGTGGGGGAGTGTACAGTGTGGGTATAGGTGTGGGTGCATGTGTATGATCAACAATGACAGCTGGAGCAATATGGTAACATGTTCTTTCCTTTCCTCTCAGCAATAATGCGCTTCATGGGAGACTACCCTATGGGCAGCAATCAGACGGACTTTGACTGCGTCATGAAGATCCTCAGGGTGAGTAGCAATTCTTGACCGCAAGTTCAGCCTTCATTTTTAAGACATTCGTTTAAAAAACATTTGGAACTTATCAGATGTATATGTACTTGGTGCTGAATTTGCGTAGAATCCATCTTTCTGGCTTTATGTGCCATTCATTTTTCATTCTTAAGTGTTTGTCTGGATCGCTTACAGAGTTGCCACAAATACCCAGAACTGAGGGATGAGGTTTTCTGTCAACTCTGCAAACAAACAACCAACAACCGCAGCATGCGAGGGTAAGTTGTTCGCTGTGGATGTTTGTATATGTAGAGGTACCTTTGTATGCATGCATTTCAATATAGTGTAGCAGGATCAGGCTGTGTGAATGTGAAGGTGCCAAACAAGAAGATATGCATACAATATGGTGGCAATTAAATACTGCATATGTTTGTTTTTCCCTTCGGGGGCAGTTCAATAATTTGGTTATTTTTCTGTGTACAGGAAGAGCAAAATCAAAGGATGGCGCCTGTTCGCACTTGTAGCAGCCTACTGTGACTGCTCTGAAACACTGCGCCCCTTCCTCTTCAAGTATTTGGAGACAACAGCATCAGATGTCAACAGAACATACAACCGTATGTCTCACATTCCAAACATTTGACTGCTTAAGCGCATGACGCTTACACAGGATCATATAGCCAGTGAATTAGAAGATGTGATGTTAACTTGAGTAGGAATGTACACATGACAATTAGACAATGTTAGAGATTTTCTCTGTGTAGATATCTGTGTTGGGATTAAGGTGTTTCTTGTGTATGTTTTCTTGTTCATGAACACCAATGTCCCTGAACAAGTCAGGAAAAACAGCAACAGCTGAGTTACTTACAGTTATCTTTGTTGTTTTGCAGATGCTGCAGCACTTTGTCTTCAAAACTTGAGGAAGACTTTCAAGTATGGAGGACGCAAGAACGTTCCACTCAGGGAGGAGGTGCAAGCACTTGCTGTAAGTGTACTCTGATGTCTTCTGTGTTGTATTGTTGATAATATTGGATGTAAGCTAATTGCATGAGGATAGTGTTCATCGTCTTCTTCAGCTTTGCTGACCTGGTCAGCATGCATGGATGGTTCTAGTACTTGTAGTACTTCCAGTACTTGTGAGAAAATGGACAGTCTCAGGACAGTCTCAGACAGATTGTTTACTGTGTTTTGCAGGATGGGCGAAACTGCAAGCGATTCCCGTTCTTCTACTCTGGCACTGAGATTCAGGGTGGTCTCCTGCAGGTCAAGTCTTGTACGGTAAGTTTAAAAGGCAGAGTGCCCCACTTTCGAATAGAGAGATTTTTTTTTTGTTTTCTTCAATTTTGCATCTCACACCTCTTTACAATATTCAGCTTATTTGTCCCACCTGCACTAAGTGACATTTCTCCTTTTCTTTTCAGGTTGTGCATGATGCCATCATTGACGTGTGTGTCGGCCTGAACATCAACGATCCTGTGGAGATGGAGGAATACACACTGTTTGTCCGTACAGGTCAGTATTTCTTGCCAGGTTTTACCGATTCAGAGAACCTGTCAGAGCCGTCTATATCAGCTCAGTCAAAGAAAGGGTTGTGAGTTTGATATACGATGATGATGATGATGATGGAGACTTGACATAGCGCATGGTTCCACCCTGAGTGCTCACAGCGCTTAGGGAGAGGTTTTGAAAGGAAAGATAGTGGAGAAAAAAAAAAAACACAAACATTCTGTGACCTTGGGAATGGGTTTGTGTGAATACTGAATTTGGAGTTTTTCCATATATTGTCGCAGTGCAGCGCCATTCACCCATACTTATGTTGAATTATGTACCGTTGTGTCAGGTGATGGAGTGTTCAGCAAACTGAGTCGGGAGGAGTACCTGCTGGATGTGACAGCTGAGTTTGTGAGGAAGAAAGTCCACTACGACCTCATCTTCCAGCGAACAGTCTGGCTCTTCCCACTGAGCCACATGGACAACGAAATCTACGTCGACATGATGTTCCATCAGGTCAGCACTTTAAGTTTTGGGGGTTTTCTGGAGAGTGTGTGTGTGTGTGTGTGTGTGTGTGTGTGTAAGTACCCAAAATGCACAAAACAGAAAAATGTTATGGAGTCACTTATTCTTCTATATACAGGCTGTTACTGCACTCCCACTTGCAGAACAGCTGTGGTGAAAATGCATCTGCACTGATGATAACATGTACCTCCATGCACCTGGCGACATTACAAAAAGAGCACTGTGTCTGTATGCGGGCTATATTTCTGTACACTCTGGTTAATGGTGCAGGTGTACTGCGATATTTTTGTGCTGGGGACAGCAGACTGAAAAGGATAGTGGGAAGAGGAGACATGTTCTCATGTGGAACAGAGTATTCAGGATAGAGATTTTTTTTTTTTAAAGTAACGCCCATGGATATTTTTGTAAACGTGCTGCCTTCATCAGCATGTCAGAATGTTGTACAGATTATTCAGGATGTCTGTTTTCTGTCCTTAGTGCATCTTTGACTACATGGATGGACTGATGATCATGTGGCCGGGCGGTGAACCCAAAGCAGAGATCGTAGTAAGTCATTTATTCCTGCAAATACGTTCCCTGATGGTGTTACATGTACTATAGAATTTAGCATCGCTACAGCAGAAAACAAGCCTAAGCTTGTGGTTGCTAAGTACGCAACCTGAGGCAACCCAACTTACCAGTTGAAGAAAAGTTGCCCCCCCCCCCCCCTCCTTTTGCCTATATATGGACTCGGCTGTGCTCATCAATTCTAGCTTCTGTTTCTGAGTTGGCTTTAATTGTTGATAAATATCAGCTAGATCACCAAGCTCTTCACAAAACTGATGGCTGTTTTTGCTTTGCAAAATGTGAAATGTGCTAATCTGCTTTCAGGATGACATCGTTATGATGGCAGCCTTGCTTCACAGAGCCAATGATTTCGTGGGTCTCCCAACTCAGTGAGTTTTTCAGTTTCTTCTTATTTGTTTGTTTAAATGTTTGTTTTTTAGTTTTTTACTTATTTTATTTTATTTGTGTGTGTGTGTGTGTGTGTGTGTGTGTGTGTGTTTTTTATTAGGATTAAAGTCCCACTTAGCACCATTTGAATTGTTTTGTGATTCTGTGTTTAGGAAACAGCTTGACGTGATTGTGCCTAAGACAGTGCGTAATGGTCCATTCATGCGACCCCAGCAGTGGCTGAACCGCATACAGGAACGTCTTCCCTCCATCGCTTCACGCACCTCACTAGCAGCAAAGGCACTCTTCCTGGGTATGTGTTTTTCATTTGATGAGAAATTTTTCATGTGATGTTTACTGTTCGTAGCTATGCATACATGGCATTTGTACATTTTAGGATTACTGTTATGCAAACATGAAATACATTTTGTGCACTACATAGAGGAAATTGCTGTTATGTTGAGTTGAAATTAATGATAAAATGTCAGTTAAATGCTCTTGTTTACTTTTCAGAAATTCTGTCCAAGTGGCCACTGTTCGGTTCAACATTCTTCCTCATCAGGGTAAGGCCAACATTTACATGTATTGCTAGCACAAAGAAACAGTTTTCTTTCAACATTTCTTTCTTTTTCGGTTCTTTTCTTTGAGCAGCATACAATCATCTGACGCTGTTGCAAGGAAACGTGTACATGTATGAGAAAGATTTTAAGACTAGCCATACATTGTTGAGAGAATGTTATGTAACTTGCTCTGTGAATTGATCCACACATGAAAAAGATCCATGACATCACAGCAGAGTACATGGAAGTTTGTTCAACAGTTTTACAAACTTGCAAAGGACAGTCGTCCTGATGTGCACCACCATAACCTTGTGTCTTGTTTGTTCATTACAGAGCATCCCCAACATGGCGGGAGAGTGCAAGTTGGCCGTCAACAAGAGAGGCATCTCCTTCCTTCACCGTGACACGCATGTTGGTTTCCGTTTTCTCTTTTTTTCATGTAGTAAATTTACAGTAATCATACATGAATTTCCACCGATTGCCCTGAAGACCAGAAGCCCCGTTACTTTTTTTTCATTGTGTTTCAGTTTGTCTTGGTTTTTCCACACATTGTAGCAAACAGCTCTGCAATTGCATTGCATTGCTGGCTGATTTGTTATTTTCATGTAGATGTTATGTTGTAGGAATTTCAAAGTTAGTGATCGATGCCTTTTTTTTTTCTTTTTTTTTAAGGAGATCATCCTTCAGCATCCATTCAGTGAGGTTCTCTCGACACGGCGCTACCGTAGTGACAGCGGTGGCAACTACCTTGACATGAAGATTGGCAACTTGATGGTGCAGAAAATCCTCCGCATTGAAACAGAGCAGGTGGGTGCTAGCTTCCTTTTGTACTGTGGTAGACTCTGACGTGTGGGGTCTTACCTCAGCTGAATGGGCCCTGTGCTGTTTAAGGTAATCATGCTAGGAATTTTGCAAGCCGGTAACCTGTTTGAAGCTGCCTTTATCAGAAAAATCAAAACGTAGTCTGTTGTCACCCCCTCCTCCCTTGTCCACTCACATTCTGTTAATAGCACTACAGATGGAACACACTGGTAACCTTGACACCGCACATCTTGCATTGTGCAGCTGAGAGAGGAATGGTTGGGGTGCTCATGGTGACATGGGCTGACATCGTTTTATAGTTTGGGGGGGGGGGGGGGGGGGGTTAAATAATAATTGAGAAACTGGCATACCATGTACATGCATTCCAAAATCTCATATCAGCACATCATTTTTGGTTTTGAAGGATAATTGCAGAAGTTGGTTTAGTTTTGGTGGCAGGGTATGTTGGGTTCTTCCTGCTATGCCCAGGCTATGTTCTAAAGAGTTCAACTGGACATCTCTGATGTAAGCATGTACTGTTGCAGGGTTCGGACATCTCCAACCTGATTGGTCAGTACATGGGTGTCATCAACCGACGGCACAAGCAGGGCGAGCGACTGTAGAGTGAAAACATTGTACGTGAGAGACATTACTTCAGGGAAGCGTGTCTGTGACTGCTGCCTGCGGCAAACAAACAAAGTCGTTGTGCATCACACCGAAAACTTTCCTTCCCACTGTGGCCTGGCTTTGAGAAGAACCATAATCAAACAGTGTCTCCGTCTGCAGAGATTGGCAACTAAGTTTCGGATTTCTCATCTGGCTTGTGCCACCATTCATTTTGCATCGTCATCACAGTTGCATGTCTTTTTAGCTGAGAACGTTTTATAATGAATTACATTTGATCTGCATGTAGGGTTATATCCAGATGTTATGTAACATTTTCTGCTGAGAGATAATTAGCATCTAATGTTTCAGTATCACATGTACATGTATTATATGATATGCTGCTGCTGATGTTTTACTCGTCATCAGAGACATTGAGGGTAATTTTGGGGGTCACAATGATCAAAAGCTGAGTTTGTTTATCATCATTTCATATAACATGTTCTATGCACCAGCATCCAGATTGGAGGAAACACTGCTGAAGTTCACCTTTTTATCGCTGCCTATAATGAGTGTTTCACATACACACACCCTCGCATGATTTGGTCAGGGCTGGTGAAACACATGCACTTGTCCACAATCAGACATGGGTGAAAAAAAAAGGCAAGTTACAGATGTTTCCACTTACCCCATTGTTGAGGGTTTTTTTTTTTCATGTTTTTATTCAGATATCTTCTTTTTTTCCCCTTTTTTTTAGGGGGGGGGGGGGGGAGTGGTTTTTTGTTGTCATTTTTTGTGGTTTATTTTTAGCCTACAGCTGTCTTGTAAGATAGTGCTATATCTTCACTAGCTGGGGCTTTTTTTCTTTTTTTTTGGGGGGGGGGGGGGGGAATATAGTGACTGGAGCAGTCCTGATTACCTACCTAGTTGACTACTGATGTTACCTGACATTTCACCAATGACTTAATGAGAGTTTCAGACACATTTCACTTCAAAAAACCAATAATAACTGTGAATTTTGACCAGGGCGACTGGGCAGATAAAAGTGTACAGCATGAGATGTTTGGATTTCATTTTCTTCAAATTGTAGATCCCGGGCTGTACATATATCACCTTCGACAACGACATCTTTGTTACATAATTCTGATACTGCTAATATATTTGAGTATTGACATTCCATGCTGAAGTATTGTTTTACGTTTTTCACGTCTAGTATTGGGTTGGAGAATACTGGTATATTTATTCAGATTTATATTTCTGTTGTTCGCTCCATACCACGCACACATCAACCTCAGTACAACACACCGGCGCAACTGAAGAGCATTAGTCAGTTTTACTGTTGAAACATTCCGCACAGTGTGACAGGATTTCTTTCTGTAGAACATGGTCCTCCAGTTGGGTTCTAAACATGTCATCTGTCATATGGTAGAGGGGCCAAAAATGCCATGGAACACTTTTTTTTTTTTGCTGCCACAACTCTTTGCTGGCTCCAGTGGTGTTCCTCCCTGGTAATGGGTGGAATCCACGGAGAGCTTGGAAGTTGGGGCAATTTTTATTATGCATGATGATGGAGATGAGGATGATGGTAAGATGATGCTATGGAGGTCCGTGTGGTTTGGGACTGCGGGACAGGGCTGCATTCCACGCTTCCTGTCATAAATATCCCAGCATTAACCAGGCCCGGGAAGTACGGTACCTGCGGTGCTGGCCGTGTAATCATCCACATCATAAGACCAAGGGAAGCACCCCCAAAATCGCACCCGTGAAGTGGGTGAAGCTCGGCTGTGTGGCAACAGCCTCCCCATTGGGCCCATAGCACACCCGCTCTGGGTAGGAGCTGACCTAGGTTGGAAAAATCCCGCTTGCCTCGGCTGGGACTTGAACCCGGGTCTCCCGGTCCTGGTCCATAGTCCGAAGTGCTAACCACTACACTACGGGGGCCGCCCATGGAGCACTTTTAGGCCCTTTACCATTTGACGGAGAAGTGTGGTACTGGGGTTGACCAGTGCTTTCATTTGAACGCTGTACATGGATGAATGCTGAGCTTTAACATAGCGTTTTTCGCATATATATATTGCTGTACCATTTAGCCATTTGCTGTTTGTTCAGCTGCTTTGTGTTCAGAAATATGGAAACTGCTGTGAAAGGTGTGATACAGTTCTTGGCAAGTTTGTTTTGGATACAACTATTGTGTCAAATATCCTGCTGAACAGCATAATACTGTAAAGTAGCAATGGTGATTTCATAAGAGATGGTGTGGTAACGTGGATTGTACTACTCTTAGTGACAGCTAGGACACAGTTGGGAGGCAGGAAACTGCAGCTGAGCACTTTTATTTGCAAATGATAAGTCTGCTGATTAATATATTGCAAACAAACTGGTTGTGATCAATGTACATTTACCTTTCAGTAGTGCAGTGAATATACTTCAGTTTGCACCTGTAATCAGATTGTATATGAATTTACCTGTCTTGAAAAAAAAAGTGCTCTTAGGGCATGACCTCTCTGCATCAGGCTTGGTGAATGTTTTAGTTTCTTGTAAACGGAATTGCACCATGTCAGTTGCTTGCATTGGTGTTTGCTGCTGACAAATAATCCATACAAAAGAAGTGTTGCATTTGAGGGTGTACATGTATGCTCAGTTATTGCACAGTTGTGTCTGCCTCTTGAACATAATGCACTGCAAGTCAGGCAGACTACAAGCAGGCCCTTTCTAGGCAGGGCTTACCAACTGTGAGGTATTTTTAAGAGTGATCTTTGAACACAATATCACATCATTATACTTAGTAGCAGTAATAATTTGTGTCTGTGAATCTCTTGTGAAATTTGTTATTGAAACTATGTAGAGAGGTCCACAAGCATCGTTGGAATCATGTGTGTAAATACTGATACGTTGTACAATGTATTTCCACTATTTTCCTCCTTACATTGCCAAGATGGCATCAGGTTTGGTCTTCCTTGAGCTGACTTCAGCTGAATTCAGTTTACATTTTAGCTTCCAGAACTCTAAAAACAGAACAGCTGATGCGTGTCCATATTCCGTCAAATCTGAAAAAGCACCTCCACAATGAGGCCACAAATTTCCAAGCCACAGGTCTCGTGTTTGGTTCAAAGGATCTTGCATAATGTGGTCAGTGTGTAAGGCCACTTTTTCCTGGTTCTCTGGTTGCTGCATGATGCATTTGCCCGCATCACACGTTTGATTGTGTATGACAGTTTGGGAGAAAAAGGAAATAAATAGTACATGTAGACCCCAGAATTACTGGACATGGGCCACGTGTGTTCTGACCTCTTCACTTACAACCCCACTGTGTTACGGCTTTAGCGAACAAGAAGTGCTAACAGTTTTACATGTACTTTGATTTTTGTGTTCAACCATGTCCCAGAATTTTGCTGAAAACTTACCACTGATTTTTTACCAGTAAAGCAATACACTTACATGGTTATGATTCACTGCAAGAGGAATACTATAGTAATGTGATTGCCACATAGCTTATGGTCTATTCATGATTCTTATAGAACTAGCAGTAGTTTAGCTGTATGAAATGGCTTTGGCGTAGCATCAACATACATTTCAAGTGCAACCGAGTCTTTCATCAATTCCATGACTACCAGTTTGTTTTAACCCCCCCCCCCCCCCCCCCATTCCAATCCACCCCTGAAAAGTGACACATAACAAAATGCCAAGTATCCATGTTTTGCATGTATATGTTTTGCTATGATCCAGCCACAAGAGCTGTCAGTTAGAAGCCAAAAAGATTTGATTCTTCAGTTTATGTTTAGAGCTAACAGTTGGCTGCGACCGATATCCAGACTCGGAGAAATACATTTTGCACTCAACACGTACTCCGCTGGTTCACATTCCATTTTATAATTTCAGTTGAAATACAAAACTCATCCTCTTACTGTTATCTGTGCTGCATTTGTAACATACAGATTTCTCATTGTTTTCTCATTATGTGCAATCATGTTTGTTTATACAATATTCATCAGAGTAATTGATGCCACAGATTATTTACAAAATATCATGTTATCAGTTATTCATCTGTAACCAACTGGGTATGTCATTATATTTTTGTACTGGCATCAATAAAGTTTTGTATTTCATGTCTGGTTCTGAGTTTTCCTTTCCTGTTATCATGAAGTCGGTTAACTGTCCAGTCCAACTTAGCTCACATGTATGTACAGACTTAAAACGAGAGAATAGAAGTAGTCGAGTTGCATTTACTTATTTCCCTCTGTCAACCAAATTTCATTTTACACCAGTAAATAAGCATACATGCATGCTAACGTACATGGTACACAGCTGCAGCTTCTAATGCTAGAAGAGAAAGAATTTCACACAACACACACACACACACACACACACACACATATGCGCGCAAGACACCCTTGTCAGAGTGAATGCCAAAGCTGTTGACAAAAACTGACAGGCCTGCTTCTCACACAATCAGCTGATCAAGCAGTTTGTGTGTCACTGCACTTTCTGTTTGTCCACAAAAATCGGCAACACTTTCTCTGTCCACTGATCATGCCAGCGCTTTGCTTGGAAAGCTTGGAGATTCTCCCTGAATGTGTCCAGCTTGCTTGACTTACATGGAAACTCTTTCAGCAGCTCCTAAAGACAAAAAAAACCAATCCTTCTGTTGGGCCTTTGAGCATGTGTATTTGAAAATATTTGCATAATGACATCTGTTCTACAGTCAAAGTGAAATTTTATTATAGACTGTAATAATTTTGTGTGTATGTCAATATGAAATTATTTACAAAGTGGTAGATGGAACAGTTCTCATTATGTGCAACCAAAAACAATTCAGGGAAATCTGGGGTTCTGAAGGGAAAGAAATCACAAAAACTGATCAAAGCAAGTAGTTATTCAGTTTCAATGCTTGGATTTCTTAGACATAACATGTACTGGGAAAGCACACAGCTGGAAATTTGAATATGCTACACTGATAATCAAACCATGGGTGCCAGACTATAATATATCTACATGTACCAGATATCTACACCCACCTGGAGCTGTGCAGCGAGCTGTGTGCTATCATCAAACAGCAAACCATTCACACCAGGCTTGACTAGCTCTTCCACACTAAAACACATGAACACAGAAATAGCATGAGCTTTGAGCCAGGGAAGTCACCACACTAAAATATGACTAAGAAATATTAAAAGTAATATCACACACACACACACACACACACACACACACACACACACTTAAACCCAGGACATCCCTCTCACAGAGATGCTCACCAATTATATCTGACAGCACAGACCGGAAGGCCACAGCCAAACATGTCCACGACTTTCATGGGAAGATCAAGGCCACTTGATGACATGTGCAGACACACTCCCAAATCAGCTGATCCTGCACACGAACAGACATTCATGAAGACTGCACAGAAAGCGCTGGTTTTGTGCAATGCAAGCAAAGTAATACATGTAATAATAGTATCGCTTTTACAGAACGCAATATCCTGGCAGATGCTGGCTCAAAGTGCTTTACAGTAAGTTTCAACACAAACACACACACAGCCACACAAATCACTTTCATAAAATACACAGCTGGAATGGAATATAGCTCATATGTAAATGCAGAGTGATGTCAAGTAATGTCTTCCTTCATAATGAATCTGTTTATCCTTCTCTGTGCCAAGAACTTGAGAAACAGAAAGAAGACAACAACAACAACAACAACAACACCCAAGAAATTGTTTCATAGCCTTTTTTTCAGGGTTTTTCATTGCTGCTGTCTTCTTCTAGTACCTAATAACAAGGGGTAGTCCTCTGCTGTTAGCCAAGGCAAACAGAACTGGACTTTCTTCCAATGCAGGTTTTTTATCTTCTCTCTGTACATTTCCTTCTGAGGTCCTTTGCCTGAAACAAAAACAGACCAAATGCACGCACACTGTCATGCAGTCAGGAATTTTAGTGTGCGTGTGTTTTGTTTTCTGCTTTAAGTGAGTGGTGCGGTACAACCGACAAAGCGCTTCCCCCACACAGAAGCAGCCCACATTTCCCTTACTGTAGTATCAGAGCAAAAAGTTTACTGAATACAAATTACACATATTGGGTACACTGTAAATATATGCATAAGCTCACCAGTAATGACGCAGACTATACTTGGAGTAGTGCCTGAGCTGTCTTTTTCATAGACTGAAAAATTAAAAAACATAGCAAAGTAATATGCAAAGCACCAAAATATTTTCTATTTAAGCCAGTGAATATGTGTTGCTTCCCCAACCATACCCCCCCCCCCTCCCCGCGCGGCATTAAGCCCTAACTAACTAACTACCCCCCCCCCCCCCCCCCCAAAGATTCACAAACAGTAACCCTGCCGTGAAAAAACAAACAAACAAAAAACACTCCATTTTCCATGTGGAAATAATGTACGATGTTCACAATAACTCACTTTCCAGTGCCTTGAGCAACAGCCCAAAGTCCTCGTCCTCTGAAAAAAATAAAACAGTTTGACCAACTTTAGTATAAAACTAGTCATTTAATGTGAAAATCCATACATGCATATACTTTTCAGACTGTGATCAACAAGCCCTGAGACTCACTGAGTCACTGAGAGTCTGCATGTCCCAACTGTGATACCATTACCAGTCATGGTCCTCACCACAACTAACCACAAGGCAAAAATTTTTTAGAATAATTAATTTATCCATATCGTTAGTGAGGTAATAATCACATCTTATGTCAAACTCTGTTTTTACACATGTTGAACCGAGTCTTCTCATATGCCAGTACCAAGTTGGGACATTGTGTGGCCTTTGTCAGCACTAGCTGGCCACAGAGCAGTCTTTGCTCTAGTGACACACCACCATCACTGGAGGTAACACTAATTACAAGCTAAATATCTCTGTGCGGTTCAAATTCATGCTGATGCAATGCTCAAGTGATCCACTGACTGACCTGTCCAGCTGGTGCTACTGACCACAAGTGCCGAACGATCTGCGGACTTGGTCACTGCACCATTTGCATCACGCTGTGTGAAAGCTGTGGCACTATCTGATGCTGAGCTGTGGTGAAAGTAATAAAAAATGTCCACCGTCACTGACAGGAGAACATGATGTTTCCACAATGCATTTGGTACAAATGACAGGCCATTTTTCACTGCAGGGTTACACAATATGGTGTGGAAGAATGCTGTTGGGAAAGACTGAAAATGTCAGCTGTGGTGAAAGGTTTACAGGAATGTGTAAAATGCTTCCCTATCCCACCTCATATACTGTGTGAAAGGCTTCTCTTACCGTGCCTTAAACACTGGGTACTCTTTGGCCAGTCTCAGAAACAGATCATGTTGTTCTGGTGTGGGTGTGGGCTTGAACATCTCTGGAGGCCGGTCATAGACAGTGGTGGCTCTGAAAACAGCAATACCCACCTGTACCAAGTCATTAACTCTCTGCTAAAAAGTCTGTACTACAGTCAGAGAGCAATAAGACTGACACTGATAACCATCAGGTGCCCTTATCTAACTTAATTAACACTCACTAAACACAATGCACTGAACTCAACAAGCACGCTTTAATGGGCCACACACATTCACTCACTCACGAAAACAAGTTGTCACATGGTGCAAGGAGTCAGCCAAGCTATTAAAATTTTACAGTACACACAAAACTAAAGTGATGATGAACAGTACCTCACATTCCACTGATGATGCAGATCGTCTCTCATGGCATTTGTAACACATATGTTGTCTTTAGCATACTTCCCAAATGTTCTCTCCACCCTAGACACACATCCAGAACAAGAATGTAGTCACATCATAAGGAAGGGCATAAAGCCTCATATGGATGATTCATTATTTACTAAACACACACCTAGAGAAAATGTGTCCCTTTGTGCATGCGTGCATGCGTGCATGCAGTTATGCACGCAGGCACACATGATGTTTCCATTATGTGTACATGTACTTTCTCTCTTCTGTCTTATTATCACCATAACTACATGTAATTCTGTGATGGAACAAAGAGGCTATAATGAACGAAAGTAACAAACAGATGCTGACCACTGTGAGACCGAAACCAGCAAGTGTTGAGGTCCCAGTTTGAGGGCCAGGATGGTGTAGCCATAGTTATGCCAGTCGATGATCATCTGACTGCGACGCACCACCGACACAAACCAAACCACCACAAACGTCGGGATGGTAGGTGGATTCTGGAAACCGTAGAAATATATGATCAGAATTTTTCTCTTTTTGTCTATTTTCGTTTCTCTATAGATTTTTTGTTGTTGTAAAACTTGCAGGGCAGGGCTGCATTGTGCCCTCTGATATACATGTATTGCCTTGCAGCACAGATAACTGATTTTGTCAATAGTTCATCTCATTGAGCTCAGTAAATTAAGAGAAAAACATGAGTACACAAACAGTTTACCTGTACAAAGTAGTGTCCACTCTTTGGAAGTAACAGCAGAGTAAAGGCAAGATTGGCTGATGTCCACAGCACTTTCAACACATAGCCTAAAATCCCTGGAAAATCTACACACACACACACACACACACACGAAAAACTTTCCCAGAACTGCTGCCAACAGTCAATGTCAAAATCAAAATCAACCCTTATAGTGTGCTGTAAAATTAGGCAAATGCAGCAGAGATGGGTCAGTTGTCTCCATACCAATGATTGACATTTTTACATTTTTGGACAAAGTAAAAAATTCACTAAAATGTTTTCATGTTTATTAGCCACACAGTCCATGCCACGTGATTATCGGCTGTTATCCGTGCATGTGAACTGATCATGTTTGTATACAATCTGGAGTGTTTCTGTTGCCACTTGAGACCACTCAGTGGAAACAGTGCGTGACAGTTTCTGCAACTCAGAACACGTCTAAAACTTACATCTGAAGAAGCTTGGAGCTTCCCTGATGTGGTTGATCTCAATCCTCTCATCGTTGCGCAGCTTCTTGTGTGGCGTGGAACCTGGCCGACATAATCAGAGAGTTTGCTTTGTAAAGCAGCCTTACCAGCACATTGTGAACACAAGGCATCAGGGCGCATTAATCATCAAACGGTGTCTGGAATCTGAGGGTAGCAGGCGGATACAAAAGTCAAGAATAGCACCATTATGATGTTTGCAATCTGTGATTTGAATCCATACCTCTGTATCCAACAATATGGACAAAATATCCGTGCTGTGCCAAGCTCATTGCATGGTACTGCATCCTTGGACTCCTGCCTATGTCTCCCAGAACAACAATGCACACGCATCTTTCTCCTTTCACGAAGTAATTCAGCAACAAGTACAGAATCAGAAACACAATAGGCGTCAGAAGAAGTATCTGGACGCTGAAAAGCATCTTCGGACGTTTAAAAGCAGGTGAGGCAGTTGCATCACTTTACAAGTTTACCCCCAAAGCAGCCGATTTCTCTGGAGAAACCAGAGTGGTTGCCCTTTCGTCAAGGGAGGCAAAAACTAGTGTGAGATGGGTCGCCTCCCCTGGTCCAAGAAAACATTTACGGAATAGAGCCACGGTGTCTCAGGGGTATTACAGAATAGCCTTTAGAAGCTCCGGGGACAAAACATTAATTTTATGAAACTGCAAAAGAAATTGTTCAAACACAAAAACCTGTGTTGGTAATTTTTCCTTCCCGAATACAAAATAGTTAGTGGCAAAAGGGTAACAAAGAGGTCCCAAGATGTAGTTGTGGTCAGTGGTGATTTTTATTGGTTTGTTTGTTTTGTTAGGATTTGTTGTTTGGATCTCAGTGCTCGGGTCGCGAGTTCGAATCCCGCCGGCTGGGGGCCAAATATTTGTGCTGGCCCTTTTTTCTCGTTGCCCCGTCTTTGATATCACCCTTATGTGTTGGAAAAGGACGTTAAACTCCCAAACACCCACCCACCCACCCTTGTTGTTTGGATATTCAAGAGACACCTGTTGTTCATTCGCGCTTGTGTGTGTGTGTGTGTGTGTGTGTGTGTGTGTGTGTGTGTGTGTGTGTGTGTGTGTGTGTGTGTCTGTGTGTCTGTGTCTGTCTGTGTCAGTGTCTGTCTGTGTGTATGTGTGTGTCTACTTGTATGTGTGTCTGTGTCAGTCTGTGTGTCTGTGTCTGTGTGTCTCCGACAGTGTCAGTCTGGCAGTGTCTGTCTGTCAGTGTGTCTCTGTGTGTGTCGGTGTGTGTATTCAGTGTTAATACTTACTAATCATGCTTTTGTCCGGAGATTACTACTCAGTGGATCTAAGCCGCGCTGATATTCCACTGTCCGAAAGACCGCCACTGGTGAAGCTGGGTGAAGTCTGGTGTGAACGACTTGCTCAGTGTTTGATGACACCGCAAAACTGCTGCATAGGCCCAGGTGAGTGTAACCGTGTGTATTAACACTGACTATTTTCTCAAGGACGAAGATGACTGCATTAAAGCTTCGTTCTGCTTTGGGAAAAAAAACAAAAACAAAAACTTGCCTGTCGCCTGTGCATCAGGAATTACTACCCATCTCACTGACCACACACACACACACACACACACACCACACACCACCACCACCACCACCACCACACCACACACACACCACCACCACCACACCACACCACACCACACCGGCCACACACACACACACACACACACACACACACACACACACACACACACACACACACACACACACACACACACACACACACACACACTATAACATCGAAGAGTAATAAGAATCACTGAGTCAAACAGCAGAACAACTGGACAAGCGTTTTACTTGCACATTGTAAAAATTCAACACAGCACAGCCTAGATATGTGTAGGCAATACAGACAACATGTTAAGTATGGCTATATGTGTGAAGCACACAATCACGTCAAACATTGACAAAACAAAATACTGACTGCGCATAATAAAGGTGACGGTCGTCAGTCGCCAACAACGGAGATCACTAGAAAATGATTTGAGTAACGTGGAAATAAAATTATGGTGTAATAATATCATTTTGATCGGTCATTTTTCGGCCGAGCACTAACAGGAATTCTAAACAAATAAAACCAACACATTCATGACGCGTTGAAAACACTGGTGGGTAAGGAGCACACGCACGCACGCACGCACGCACGGCAAGCACACACACACACACACACACACACACACACACACACACACACACACACACACACACACACACACACACACACACACACTCGTCGTCGTTCAACTTATACAAAACATTTCCACAACACCGACATTCAATATGAAGAACAGTGTGCCTACTTCGATCACCATCAAAGATAATACTGACCTCTCCACAATGAAACCACTCGGGTAGCTAATTATAACATATCGCAGTACTAGCAACAACAACAAAATGCGTGTTTGTCTGTCTTTTCTTTGCGTTTTTTCTTCTTTTTTTATCTTGTTATTTGCTTGCTTGCATGTTGTTTCGAATTGTCTGAAATGCTGTGCACAGACTCGCACTGACGTGCGGCCGTGGAAACCGTGACTGCTTGTTTGAACTGGCTTTGTTTGGCATGCTACAACGTTATCTGGCTGCAACGACCAAAAACAACTACGGAAGCGTTTTGATTACAACACCAGCCTAGGCTACTGCCATTTCAAAAAATACCATCAACATCTCAGTTTTAATATAAAAAATACACTAACCAGAAACACAGGCCGTTGTATTCAGCGAGCCACTGGGGATCCTCAGTATTGGGAAGAGTGCAATCCCTTTGGCATCACTCGGAATCATACCAGGAACTTCAGCGGTTGACAATAACCGATAGAAACTCAGTGGTGCTGATATCATATCAGTATTACGAGGGATGCCGAAGGGATCGTATCATATGACGAGGGATGCCGAAGGGACAAAACTCCTCCCAACACCGATGATCCCAGGTACTGAGCTCATCGGATGCAATCGCCAGTGACCAGAAAGATCTCATAGTCATAAACAACATGCAAAGCATGCATACGAACACGCGATTCTCTACATACCGTGAACATGTACAATACATGACAGAGCGGCGTGTATACAGTGTGAGCGAGTCGATATCACAATAGGCCGTATGAGCGTCTCCCTACGAAAATGACAAATTTCGCAACCACGCGATAAAACACTGTCAGACACCGAGGAAATGAAACGATTTGGTCTCATTGCACAGGCCATGTGGCCTTTTCATTGTATTCAGTCTGCAGGGTTACGACTGAATAAATTACTTTGTGTGTAGGAGGGGTGGGGGAGGGGGGGGGACGAGGCGAGGGACAAGGAGGGAGGTAATCTTTTTAGCGTACCATACTGTGACCGCACCAAAACGCTACAAGTATGTTTTGTACGCATTAACGTAACTGTGAACTGACTTGTTTTTTGGAATGTCCCTACATCAGGAATGTGAGACCAACTGCAAAAAAGTATAATTTCAAAACAAGCAAAAAGCACGCTGGAATGCAATAATTATTGACAACAACAAAAAAGAAAAAAAATGATATGACTTTCGGTAGCTAGAACTGATACCTCACCCCAAGTAGACCAGATCAGTCCATAAGACGTAAAGATGAAACACTTTCACCAAAACCTCACACTTCACAGACCACTAGTATTGTGGCATGTCTTTACTGTGGGAAGAACCCGTGCCTACTGCATTTTCTTTGGCAGATTCATCTCGGTCGGTTAAACAGAAGCGATCAGTAGTCATGGCATGATCGACGTCTCTATAGGAGATGTACTGTAGATAGCCAAGGAATTGCCATACGTCCGTTACCGGACTATCGGGAGACAACGTTTACAGCCCAGAACAAGGCTGTGGGTCCACAGTGAAACGCTAAGAGGCTCGGATTCGAGACAAGTAAATACAACGTCTGTAAAAGTGACATGCATGTGGTTAATTTTGGGAGTTCAGTTTCTTAGTGACGTTTGTATGAAATTGGTCGTATTGATAGATAAGCCTCAGAGTTCTAGGGACATTGTACATGTAGTTTGCGTCTGCAACACCAACTGTATGACGAACTATCAATTTTCTTCCTGGTTTAAGTATTCGTTGTTCCTTCAGTTCCAGGTTATATGACCATCCCTCCGCCTACAGTTACTAGACTGAGGTCATCCACTTTGATCTCCATTTAAAGAATTTGTCGAGTTGTTGTTGTTGTTGTTGTTATTTTTGGTTGTTGTTGTTTTTTGTTGAAACTTTATACTTGGAAACTGGAGTTGTTTCCGGCTTCCGGCCTCAAGGAAAACGCGCAACGGAAAGAGCAGCGCTATCCACTCACTTATTTTGAATTTCGCTGTGACAGGCCAGCCGGAAGATCCGTACAGAAACCTCTGATGAACTAAAGCAGCCTTGAAGCCGAGAAAATATCAGTATTCCATATCACAGCTCGATATGGCATCACTCCCATGCCTTCACTGTGACAACGGCGACGGTCACTCAGCGTCGCATCTTTCACAGCATCAAGACGCTTGGTGAGCCACTAGTAGTGCTGCCACCGTTATAACCAAAACATTTGTGTGTATGCCCGTTACTGTACAGACGCAGGTGTCGCAAGTGTCACAGGAGCGGAGGGAGGCTAATGTAATGGCTGAAAGTTAATCCCATGGTCTTAGCTGGGTCTCATAAGACTCCAAAACTCAATTACCAGAGAAAACCATTAGAGACTTGTTGAACAGCTGTTCTTTACACGAGTTGGCTCAGACGAAACCCCAGCCTATCAATCAAACTAACATTTGTTTGCGCCGAGTCATGTTTTGGCGTCTTCTAGTGTTCAGTATTGCCGTATGCTCACGTTCGTTGTACTTTCAGACAGTTCAAAGGATTCGTCACGGAAACCACAAGATGAATCAAAGACAACATTTGCCAATGATTCAGACAAGCGCGTCTTGAACGGTTCTAAAATCAGAATCAGACCAAACCAGACTTTAAAGCAAACCTTGAAACAAACAGTTAGCCCCAAGGGATCTTTCACTCAAAGATCTTATGCTCACGTCATCTGGAAAAAAAGGCCTAAGCGCCTATCAAATACATGGCACTAAGGCTTTTTTTCCAGATGATGGTAGCAGTGTTTCTGCTTGGAACAAATCCACAAGCAAAACGAACAGAAAGGATTTAAGTCACAAAATTGCAAGCGTTTTGTTGATGTCGCGAGAGAAAAAGCCAAGCAGACGACATGTTGCAACAAGGCTTGTGGTATACATGTACCCCGCGTTTGTCGAAAGTCAGTTAACTGTGATGGAGACTATTCCTGCTGGACGGCTGTCTTTCATCTGGCAGACAGGGGCCTGTGCGGGCAACCTGACAGCAGCCAATGGAGTAGGTATCGATCCGACGGCTCTATCCACTTCCATACACCGACACACAGCAATCTCATTAGCCAGACCCTAAGTCGTTTGTTACACTTTGTTTTCACCTCTCGCCGCCATGCAGCCCGCTTGTCTTTCTCACGCTGTGTTCCGGTTTTCCAAGATGGCGTCAATTGGACACTTATTAACACACTCTCGGATGAAGTTAACACACATGAAGCGGAAAGGTTCGCAGTGTAAATCTAGTTTTACCAGAAACTGTCGTCAGGTTAGCACGCATTCATGTAAGCTCATGCGGAAAAAAAAAGAAAAACCGCACTGGATCACCGCAATGTATAAACTTGAACCTGTGATGATACCGACAGAAACTTGTGATCAGTGTCTTCTCCTCCAACTACAAATCGTTCAGACACAAACGTCTACACGTTAAGGGATACAAAACTACTGATTCAGCCGTTCTTTTGCAATTGTTTTCACTCATTTGACAGATTTCGTCACATGGACGTACACACTGAAACAAACATGTAAAGTGTCTTCTCCTCCAAATACAAATCTTTCAAACACAGTCAGCAACATGTAAAGTGATATAAAAGTGTATTCAGTTTGTTTTCTGCGCTTGTTTTAACTGATTTGACTAGCTTCGTCACACGTGTAAGTCAAGAATTTGCTCACGATCGCTCACATGATGTCAAGAAAGTTTGATCACTGTCGCTCACATGTCACACGATAAGTCGAGGATTGTGGTCACTGTCCTTCACATGATAAGTCGAGAATTTTGGGCACTGTCGCTCACACGATAAATCGAGAAGTTTGGTCACTGTCCCTCGGCACATGATAAGTCGAGAATTTTGCTAATGGTCATTAGACTGATGAAGCATCTGAGTGTAGCGGTCAATGGGTTTAGTTCAGTACTATCGTCGCTTGACCATTAGCTACACAATTTTGGTAACGGTAGCTAGACTGATGAAGCGTCTGACTGAGTAAAGCGAGCAGTAGGAGTTCCGTTAGTAGTCTCGTCGCTTGACAATGGTTAAATTGGTGAGCTGCAGAATTTTAGTCACGGCCAAAGACTCACTTTTTCTTTTGCAAATGTTTTTAACTGATTTGACTAGGTTTGTCACAAAATACTTCAAGAAGTTTGGTAACGGTCGCTAGGTTGATGAAGCGTCTGAGTATAGCGGCCAATGGGATTTGTTTGTTTGTTCAGTAGCCTCGTCGTTTGACCATAGCGTAGTGGGTCAGCTGCAGCTCCCCCTTGCCCCGTTCCAAGGTACCGGTGACGCAGTAACCCATCTGGAAGTCAGCGTTGCTCACGTTGGTCGTCAGCACCATGCGGAAGTCAGGGGACGGCGGGTGACCTTTGAACTTGCCCGTGATGACGGTCGTTCCGTTCCCTTTGTCGTGCATCTTGGCCTTGGCCGTCAGCTTCCGGCTACCCGTGACCTCGATGACCTTGCAGGAAGAGCGGCTCCACCACGTCTTCTTCAGCAGCCAGTAGGTGATGAGGGCCGGCTGGGCCCAACCCTCGTACGGGAACAGCAGCACCCGGGCTGGGTAGCCATGGTAACTGAAGACCTTGCGGCAGCACTTGCCCCGCGTCTCGTAGTAGAACAACTGGACCATCTTCACCTGAACACAGAACAGAACATACCATTTTTTTTTTTAGTTCAATTTTTCAGTGTATACAGAAATAAGAAAAAAATTGTTCTTGTTCCTAAACTGTTCATAATCTGTGTGTGTGTGTGTGTGTGTGTGTGTGTGTGTGCGTGTGCGTGTGTGTGTGTGTGTGTGTGTTGGAGGGGGGGGGGAGAAAAAGAGCTGGGCAGTAACGCAAAGGAACAATACCAGGCACATATATATCTGCGCTACTACAATTCTCCGCTAACTGAAAATCGACGTTCAGAAGATGCCAAAAAAGAACTAGGCCATTGACACAGTTTACAAAATCCCTCACACTCACCGACACTAAGAAATCGTCAATGTCTAAGAGTCAACAAGTTTGAAAGGATCGAAGCCAACCCACTTCTCGGGTGCCTCAAGGCAAGCGACGTTCAGAGATACTGAATTATGCGCTCTACTACAGAGTCATCCCAAACCATGTCTTCAGCAGCGGAACCAGACACGCCGAAAAGGACACTGTGTGAAAGCGGCTCATTCCGTCGACTGCAGTATGAGTTCTACATCTAATCCAGCAGCTTCAAGCTTCAAGTGAGAGGTGACGTCTAGCCAACTAGCATGTAAGTGCAAGTGCAGGATATGTGTGTGTGTGTGTGTGTGTGTGTGTGTGTGTGTGTGTGTGTGTGTGTGTGTGTGTGTGTGTGTGTGAGAGAGAGAGAGAGAGAGAGTACAATTATATGAATTTATTTATCTTAACTTCTTTGTGTGTCTTATGCTCGCCCGCATGAATTGCCCTACGGGGATAAATAAAGTATTTTTGACTTGACTTGACTTGACTTGTAAACACCCAGTTAGCGACCTCTACCGTTAAGTTCCGACTGAGACGCTGCTAACGTACGTGACAGCTTCAGAATAAACTGGGCGGCACTTACATACTGCTGAATACAGACACAGTCATAATCATGTTGCCGGAGAAACCGCAGAAGACGTCTACTGTCCTTTAGAAAAAAAAAAAAAAAAGACCTAAGCGCCATGGACATGAAAGGCGCTTGCGTCCTTTGGCCACAATTTATGACTGTAGACGTACAGAAGTTGTTTATGTGGTAAACATATGGATGATGTAAGCCGTTGCCAATATGAAAACCACGCCACGCCACTTTAAAAAAAAAAAAAAAGACCTCCGGTGCTGTGCTGTCTGGCACAACCAGGAAGACGAGGGGGCGGGGTAGGGGGGGGGGGGGGGAGGGAGGGGTAAATCAGCCTACATACAGCCGCATGCGAACATGCATGCCTATTTATTGATTCCGATAGGAAAGCAAAACACGGACTACACTGCCGGCAAAGGGTTCACCAAGGACACCCAACATCATCCACAGTCATCTGAAAAACGGCTTGAGCGCTTAGAAAATCCATGGCGCTTATGGCCTTTCCCAGATGATTGAACAGCATCCGTCCGCAATCAGCTCTCTCATTTTGTTCTGTATTTTGTTCTGTAAACAGTCAGCTTTTTTTTACGACACTGTGAAAAACGGTCCTAGGGTTCAGTGTCATTTCCTGTTGAAGATCAGGACATGTTTCTCCTGCCTGTCTTTTTATCCCCCCCCCTCCACCAACCCCCCCACACCCCCACCCCACCCCACCCCCTCGTCTTCCTGGTTATGCCAGACAGCGGAACAACATTACAGTCACGTGGTGCGAAGGGTCAGCTCAGCTATTTAAGTTTCGGAATTTAGAACTGCATTTATTTTTCCAAATTCGGTGGGCGGAACATTTGCAAAGCAGAGTATCGATATGTAGTACAGGGCTGGAAGGGGGTGGGGTGGGTGTTTGGGGGTTTAACGTCCTTTTCCACCACATACGGGTGATATCAAAGACGGGACAACGATGAAAAAGCTAGCACAAATATTTGGCCCCAGCCGGGATACGAAGTCACGACCGGAGCATTAGAAGTCCAACGCTCTACCATTCGGCCACCCCGGCTCCCCGTACAGGGCTGGAAGCGTCAGGCCAAAGAAAGTCATATACAGTGTATAACTACAACGTCGACACCCTCTTGAGAGGGAATCTCAGTCTTTCTTTGAATGATAATATAAATCTTTTTGAAACTGTACAGCACTTTATAGAAATATCAGGTCGCTTTGACACCTAAATTCCGATTACCATTAGCAGTCGCCAACCCGCTTCCACCGTTGAAACCACAGTCCCACTGCATTTTTCATTGTACAGTACGTATTGGCCATTCTCTCTATCCCCTTTCTTCCTATCTCTTTCTTTACAGATCTGTCCTATCATGTATTTGACGTCTCCGCCGCAAATGTTTATGTACTTATGAGCACACTTATAAGTTTTTGACTTGTTGTGCTCGGCCTCGTGAAAATTGTGAGAGTGCATATTTATGTTTGTTCAAAATGAATAAAACTGTTTAAACCAAAGTCATATTTCTATACTACATGTATTAGACACTGCAAAGTCACGAAAATCGCCGCAATGGCCAAAAGTAACATTTGGCAAACAGACTTCAAGCTTTGCAAGTGGCAGTTTTTTTCCCCCCCAGAACTCAAGACTTTAAGATCAGGGCATTGTTTTTCCTTTCTCATTGCCCCTCTAAGAAATCGGACACTCTGCCTTTTCCAAAACTCCTGGGAAAGAGAGTTCAGAAATCACACCCCCACCCCCCCCCCCACCCCCCAAAAAAAAAAAAAAAAAAAAAAAACGTTCACTCACTATCACCTAGCCAGCTCACAAATTCTGTTCTTCAAACAGTCTTTTGTTTACAACAGCTGTGTTCTGGGACAAAGGGGACAAAATTATAGTCATGGGACCCCCCCCCCCCCCCCCTTTCATTTCCTGGTGAAGATTTTTGTTGTTGTTTGCGGTCTTGAAGAAATCTGCTAGTCTGCCTCCTCCGACCCTGCTGGCAAAGAGTACAGCGAGAACACCGGACAGCATTCAATTGATATCAGGTCTCACAAAATAATGTGAGAGAGAGAGAGAGAGAGAGAGAGAGAAGAATAAGAATGCCTGTGTTCTGTTTTTAGCCCAGCGTTCAGCTTATAAATGAACTCTTACGCTTTTTAAGTTACTTGAGTCTGTGATTAATATTGACTGTTCTTAATTATTTATTTGTTGATTTATACTGAGCCTGTCTCAATCTTAATTGCCCGTTTCGGGATGAATAAAGTGCAATTGATTGATTGATTGATTGATTGAATGTTCCTCTGTAAACAATCAGCTGTAAACTGTTAACGACACTTGCAGCTAGTTTCCGATTGGCTGTACCAAACCCATCCCCTACCTCTAAATCCCATTTATTCTGATTTCTAATCCTAAACCTCATTTAACCTAGATTACTAACCCTAAATTTCATTTAACCTAGATCATTATCATAAACCTCATTTAACTTAGATTACCAACCCTAAACCTCATTTAACCTAGATTTCTAACCCTAAGCCTCGTTTAACCTGGATTACTAACCCTAAACCTCATTCAGATTGGGTTACTTAACATAAACCTTCAACCTACGCTACTAACCCTAAACTAACCCTACATCTCCGCAGGTCAGCCAGTCACATGCCGGCGGACGTGATACCTATAGCTACATGTGTCAACGACAGTGGAGCTGCTGAGAAAAGGGGAGGGGGGGGGGGGAAGAAACAGTTTTAGGGTCCTGCGTCGTTTTCTGTTAGACACCAGGGCATCTTTTTCTTCTTTCATTTGTGCGTGCGTGCGTGCGTGTTTGTGTGTGTCGCGCAAAGGAAGAGTTCAGCAAGAACACCAAACAACACTGATTCAGACGAAATCGCCTCTCACAAATTTTGTTCTGCATACAGTACGACAGCTGTGCTGGTAAGGGGAAAAAACAAAAACAAAAAAAAACAGTCTCCAGATCCTACTTCCTTCCTTCCTTCCTTCAAGCCAAGATCAGGCCATTTTTTTTTTTTTTTGTCCTCCCTGAAGAAATCCTCTAGCCTGCCTTTCCAACGCTGCTGGCAAAGAGTTCAGAGCGAACACCCTACGACTTTTAGTTGAAAACACCTCACAGCTTTTGTTTTTGTGAAAGTCAACGCTTGACGACAGCCGTGTCTTAAAAAAAAAAAAAGAAGTTTTAGGGTCCCACTTCATTTCCTGTTAAAGACCAGGTCGTTTATTTCCTTCTTTCTTTTTGTACCCCGGAAGAAATCTGCCAGTCTGCTCTCTCCTCCGACGCTGCAACAACATTCAGTCGAAATCGCCTCTCACAAATTTTCTTTTGTAAACAGCCAGCTTCTAACGGCAGCAGTGTTGCTGAGAAAAGGAAAACAAATTCTTGGGGCCCCGACTTCATTTCCTGTTGACGATCACTGCACTTTTTGTCACCCCCAAAGAAATCTGCTAGTCTGCCTTCTCAGTGTCAACAGCTTTTGTTACGACAGCGGTGTTGCCTGCACGAAGTGGGCCCAGGGTAGAAACCTGCGAGAGTAGCCATTCAAAGCACAATCCATCACCAGGGAAACACCCAGGAAGCTTTGTGGTCGTAATTTTCTTGTTTCCACCCTCTCCGTTTTCTCAACACTTGTGGCCATGCAACTCTCCGCCGTCCTCTCCCTGCCTGGGCCCCCCCCCCCCCTCTTTGTTATACACGGGGTGCAGTCAAAATGGGAGGGGGTGTTTCCGGTGCTACTCCGCTCCAAAGTTTTGCCGATGGTTGCTCAGTCTCACGCAGAACCATACGTTTGAAATACACTATGGGCACGCACACGTCTTTGCATTGTTGTAACGCGTTGGTCAGAGTCGTTTTCTTGTTGATACTAACTGGGGCCGTTCTTTCACGCTTGCAGACCGAAGTCCGGCACGGCCGTTGGAAACCGTGACAGCTCTCGGAGCTACTGAAATTTGAAAAAGTAAACACTTGGCGCTACTGTGTGGTGACACTCTGTCCTTTCGGCGCTACTTTTAAAGCGGAGTAACACCAAAACACTCGCGTCGATAACTGGGGCAGTTCTTTCACGCCTGCAGACCGAAGTCCGGCAAGGCCGTTGGAAACCGTGACTCAGTGTCGGAGATACTGAAATTTGAAAAAGTCAGCAAACACTTAGCGCTACTGTGCGGTGACACTCTGTCCTTTCGGCGCTACTTTTGAAGCGGAGTAACACCAAAACACTCGCGTCCATTTTGACTATACCCCGTGTGTTATAAAAGCAAGACATTTGCACAAAACACGCGGCGCTGGCTACTTTCTCCGAGGGATGAGCGTCGGCTAATTGAAGGGCGCGCGGGAATCGATAGCGAGGCTATGTGGGTTTTGACGAGTGTCTTGCACGGCCAGCGGGATAACTGCTCGTCATGGCCTCAGAAATCGAACGACCACCATGAAAAATAACATAACAAGCATGTGGAGAGGAGAGAGGGGGAGATCTTTCGATGTCTAATCGTTCCTTTGATCCGCGCGGCCATAACTCCTCGACTACCTTCATCTCTTCGACCGGCCGCGCCGCCCGCGACACGGATCAGTTTGGTTCAATCGTAAACATATGCAGACCTAAAGTAATGAGTCTGGTAGTTTAGTTAGTGATCAAGCACACACCGTTAAATGTCAATGTTTACTTTTACAACAACGACCGTGGAGATTGTTTCCTGATGCTCTGGCTTCGGCCGAGTTCTGATCAAAGTTCTTGCTCTACGTCCACGCCACAGTACAGGGGTGACTGCATGGTTCCAGATTGGGTGGTGTTAGTGAAAGAGGCCTAATGCCCCCCCCCCCTTACACACACACACACACACACACACACACACACACACACACACACACACACACACACACACACACGACGCTGCTGCTCTTACAAGCAGTATAAGAGTCAGTTAAACTCGAAAAGAAGAAGAAAACATAAGCTGGAAATTTATCACCGGTTGGTGCCAGGCAGCTTTCATGTCAGAATGAAACAGCCATCAGAAAAAAACTTGGCTTTCTCCTTCCTCTGCATTGCATGTGTGACTATGGTAAGACCAAGCCAATACTCTGGACTGAAAGCGATTTCAAAGTGAATAAAATAGCTACGGAGAATCGCTGACATGGCAGCCTACACGAGCGTATTGAATGTAACAAATCCTAGTAGTAAGGCTCAGTATAGTTCGCACCCGTGGGTCGTACTGGGCAAACTATTCAAACGCATCCACACTCATCTAGTAGAGTTCGCCTACTTAGATCGGTTTAGGGTTGGGGTTACCTTGTGGTAATGGTGCAATTGCTATGGGTTTTTTTAGACGGCCGCAGTGCATTTACAGCAGGTGCAAATGACACAAGGGGGCGAACTATACCAAAGCAGTAGTAAGCTCATGTTGACCAGGGAAAATAAATTTCAGTTTCCAAACAAAATCAGGGGTGAAACGGTGCAACTCGCTTAACTCGAAGCTAGAGTCGAAATTCGACCTTATCCGTCGCCACGGATAAGTCAAACTTCGGATACGTCGAACAAAAATCCATTTCCCCTGCGAATTCGACTTAAGCGTGTTCGACTGTATTTGTCACGCTCCAATGGTCGCGTTGTTTTCACTCGCTCGAGTGGCTGCAGTGTAAACTAATATGCCCATATGAGTACGAGATCTTACTCTCAGGAAATTAAAAGTGTCAGCATAAAAAAAAATTGTACCATGCAAATCATCATCAAAATCCAAAAATCAGAAATGGCTATTAATTCAGTGATACCCTTCTGACTATATCATGTGTCCACACACACACACACACACACACACACACACACACACACACACACACACACACACACACACACACACACACGGGGATAGCCGAATGGTAGAGCGTTGGACTCCCTAACACCCAACCACACCCACCCACCCTCCCGAAAGTGTACCCTCGGAGACTATGCCTTTAAATGCCTAGTTCACGAAAATCGGATGGCAAGGGAACTTTTGTTTTCACGTATAAAGTTACTAGATATTGAAAGTGGGGAAAAAATAATGGATAGAACACAAAAAAAATGTTGCCATGTGCACAGTTCGGGATGGATTTTGCTTCCATTAAAAAAACAAAACAGAACTTTGTCTACAGCAGGGTTTCTTTCCTCGTGTCTGAAACCCCTGCCATCAAAATGCAAGATAATATAGACAGAAACATTTTTTTTAAAAATGCTCGATTTAAAAACTTTAAAAGACACGCGCCTTTTTTTTTTTTGAGAAAAGAGGAAGTAGCATTCGAAGTGAATGTCAGTACCCCCCCCCCCCCCCCCCCAAAAAAAAAAAAAAAAAAAAAAAAAAAATTGGTGAGATTGAAGACAGCTTGTAACATGAGTAATCCATACCTTTAAAGTCGGAAATGTACAAAACCCCAACAATCAGCTATTACGAAAAGGTCATATTTCCCCCATACGGATCTCAATTCCTGCAATTTTATTTTTTTTATTTTTTTTTGGGTGGGGGGGGGGTCTCTCTCTCTCTCTCTCTTTTGATCCAGAGATTGTGACATTTTTTTCCCCAGACAGAATTAGATCAGGAATAAAGACAGTAAGCTGAGTCAGTCTGAAACTTCAGAAAAAAAAAGAAAAACAAAAAACGACAGACACTGCTGAATTTTCAGAAGTTGCGTCTTGCGCCAAAAAGAAAAGAAAAAGAAAGGGGGCGGGGGGGGGGGGAGACACCATCTTTTGACCTTTAAGGAAGACCTAACAAAGTTTAACCATTTTTGCGGCTCCTAGCGCTACTTGCCGGGTTGCGTTTTGTATTTCCCATTTCTTACCAAAGTATCTTGTGAGGCGAACACTTCTCACTGACGGCAATTTCCCGTCAGAAACCGGAGATGGGTAACAGTCCGGTATTTCGAATCTCAGTTCCACTCCTTAGTTCCTGTCTTCTTTAATTTCTCTCGAGGCATCAGCTGGGGGCAAAATGAGTATAAGGTTTTCTTTCACATGGGGGGGGGGGGGGGGAGGTGGAGGAGGGGGGAGAGGAGGAGGGTTCGGGGGGTAGTCAACATGGCCGCGAGTGTTTCCGATGCTACTCCTTAAATGTTTCCAAATAGTACCACCGTCAGGTCAGAGTGTTTCCACAGAGTACTACCGAGTGTTTCTATTGTAAAATGCGAGCAGCACCGAGTGTTTCCATTGTAAACTATCGCCTAAATTACTTCTTGATATCATTAATATCAATGTGCATATCACTGATATTAAGAAGTAATTTACGTGACGTTTTATTGAAACCTTTGTCCAATTTTTTAAGTGTGTTAAATATCAGTCTACATGTTGTTGTTGTTGTTTTTTTTAATTTCATGTTGCATGTACTGTCTGGTTGTTCGTTTTATGTTCACCACAACCAAAATTCCCATTTGAGATATTTCCCATTTGAGATATTTCCCATTTGAGATAATAAAGATTTCTTTGTATTGGAACTGCGAGTAGCATTGAGCGTTTTCAACAGACTTGTCGGCGTGAAGCAACCAACAACACAATGATTTTGACTAACACGGTAACACAGTGGAAAGACGTGTGTGCATGCTCACGTTTCATGGTTTTACGTGAGAGCAAGCGCCGTCGACATTTTTGAAGAGGAGTAGCACCGGAAACGCTGGAGGCCATTTTGGTTAACTCCCGTCCAAGTCTCCGCCTACGGTGGCGTTTGCTTAGTCGCCTGAACTTTACCGATTACCTTTGGCGTCTGTAGTTTGAGAGACTTACTTCTTCGCCCTGAACTCATTAGGCTGGGATGAAAGCTATCGATGACAAGAAAAACAGATCTCTGTGGAAATCCAAACCTTTTCTAAAAAGTAATCATTGTCAGTTGTGTTTTAAACATCTCACAAAGCGGATTCGGTTCTAGAAAACAAGAGAAAACACACACGCGCGCGCGCGCGCGCACGCACACACACGCACACACACGCGCGCGCGCGCGCGCGACTGACTGAAAGGAGTGAAGGAAAGCCCCCCCCCCCCCTCCACTGACCCTCCAGCTACTTTGAAGATAGCGACACTATTGCTGTTGAGTCTCTATCTCTTCAAAATTAATCAACAGACAAAATGGAATGATTCGATGAATAGCTGATGTGGAATGATTCCAAAGATATCGCGGTCCCCCCCCCCACCCCCCAAAAAAATCCGGACAGACTCACACACACACACACACACACACACACACACACACACACACACACACACGGAGCTGAAAATAAAAGCTCCCTACGCTTCGCTGGGAGACAGAACAAGAGAGGGGGAAAAAAATACAGCGACGGTTGTTTTGTCCAAATGCGTCCTTGGCTACCACATTGTTGTTCGCCTGCATTGTCACTGTAGATCGATTCGGACAGCACGCAGACTCCCTATTTTTCCCGGAAGAAACGAAAGAAAGCGTGATTTGAAAGTATCAAAATGCGAAAGCAATGGCAATGCCCTTGTGCAGAGTTCATCCGACGTCACGAGCGTGAACACAGTCAAAGACATGTACGCTTACCTAAGCTCGAAGACAGCAATATCTAATCTTGCCAAGTTCGTTAGAAACAGTAAAAATCGTATGATTTGTCCGTTTAACGTCGTATGATGTACATGAAGTGATGATGATGTTATGTGTGTATGCATCTTCGTTTGAAACTGATGTTCTTTTTTTTTTTGGGGGGGGGGGGGGATTTCTATAGCTGCATTTTGTTTTCACCTCCATTGTATTTGGCAGGCTGAGCAATTGCTGAAGAAGAAAAAAAAATTGAAACCTAGGCCGAGGTGCAGCAGTAGCGTAATACTGTGGGACCACGGGGGCAACGCACCACTTAAGAAAACAAATTTTTAGCACTTTTAGCGCTATTTAGTAGCCTCTACTGGCACCCACAGGTTAAATTTATACTGCAACTAAGCCTTCAAAAAAGTCCAATAAAGCATTAAATGTACCATGATATATGACTGTGTGTGTAACCTCCCCCCCCCCCCCCCCTTTTCTTTTCTTTGGCTGAAATTTGGATTTGCTTTTGGCTGAAAGGATAGGAAATTTGGCTGGAAATTACCAGATGACTGATTAGGATATTCCTCCGTACCCCAAACGGGGAGACAGGAATTAAATCTCTGAATCTTTGAATCTAGAATTAACCTTATGTCACATACTCAAAACCGTGCTTCAGATCTTCGGTAGTAATTTTGGGGTAAAATTTGTGAAAAAAAAAAAAAAAGAAAAACTTGGCGAAGTGCGGGTTTTTTTTTTTTTTTTTTAGCGCAATGTGGTGACGAGTGACCGGAATATACAAAATATAGCCTACGGATACATGTTTTGGAGCTATATAAGAATTATTATCATCATTATTATTATTACATGTATCAAGCAGACGGATTTTTTATGTTAGTGGCCGCGGTCATGATCATTCTACGTGCAAATGAGAGTACGCCACTACCACTCACAAAATGACGTTCCCAACCGCGGAAGTGCAGTGGCCGCCTCTGCTTTGGTGAATGAGAGGGTTATACATGTATCCGGCCTTTCACGTGGTCGTACCGTTTGGGTACCGCTTGCGGTAGCGTCACTGAATTTCCCCCCTGACGCTTCAAGCTATTTTTAGCTGCTGACGTAATCATGGTGTCACATGCAGGACCAATCGGATCAAAAGCTGGGAGCCCGTTTCTGCGGTTGACAAAATCGTAAGCTTTTTCTCGTGTGGCACGTGTTTTTCGTGGCGGGTCTCGAAAAAATTTAATCAGGGACAGTTCGAGCCGAGTCTGGCAGGCCACGTTTGAATGGCGTGATCTAATCATGATTTTAGAATAGGAGCAGAACCCGTTTCAGTTTTCCTGCCAGCGTGTCCGACAGGGCCATATTCCATCTTTCAATCGATATTGAGGGCTGAATAGAGCAACTGGATTAAAGGGGAACTCTTACCTCAAGCAGGTTCTTTCTGTCGTTCTTTTTTTTTTTTTTTTTCCTTTCTTTTTCCTCTTTCTTTTCCCCTTTTCTCCCCCCCCCCCCCCTCCCTTTTTTTTTTTTTTTTTTTTTTTGACGGCGCACAGCTTTCAGCGTCTCTAAAACCGCAGTAAAATCCGAGGTGAGTTTCCTTTCACCTCAGTGTGCTGCTGGACTCTGACCGGACACCAATGCAGTCTGGAGACTACCTAAAAGTCACGTGTGCTTTATGTTGTACAGCACAGGTTTGGAGTGGGTGGGTAGGTGTTTGGAAGTTTAACGTCCTTTTCCCACCACGTATGGGTGATATCAAAGACGGGGGCAACGAGAAAAAAGGCCAGCAGAAATATTTCGCCCACGCCGGGATTCGAACTCACGACCCGAGCATTGAAAGTCCAGCGCTCTACCATTCGGCTATCCCGGCTCCCCGCACAGGTTAGGAAAAATACGCAGGCTACCTCACGGCTGAGGTGGATTTTTCGGGTTAGTTCCTAAAGTGAATGGTTCGTGGGTTGGTTGGTTGGTTGGTTGGTTGGTTGGTTGCGGGCTTACCGTTCTTACGGGATTCGAACTCACGACCCGAGCATTGCAAGTCCAACTTGAAAAAAAAAAGGCCAGCCTAAAAAAAAAAAAACAACAACAACAAAACCAGTCCAGCCTGCTCGGCTTGTAATCCCGGCTATCCCCACACAGCTCGCTTTGACTGTGACGTCACCACCGTCTAGTCTCAGTCCACAGTTTGGAAAATTGACGGAAAAGCGTTATTTACTATGATCTCCTGTCCCTTTTTCTATGTCTCTGACAACACAGATATCTAAGCTAGTACGAAATCTGTTAACAACACGCTAAAGATGTACAAACAAACCGACGATAATCAAACCAACGCTCACGTTTCCCGGGAACTACTTTGCGGATGTGATCATAACTGTTGACGTAGTGCTTCGGTTCCAGTTCGGTTGCTTCGCGTGCTTCACGCGGCGGCCGGAGAGCGGGTTTTTTGCTGCTTACGAGTCACGCTCGCAGTGCACTGCTGGGAGACGGATCGAACTACTTGCGCGTGGTAATTACCAACTGTGGCAGAGATTTAAGATGAGAGGAGAGGCGAGATCGGCGCGTGCAGTTTGGGCTATCCCCTCTCGTGCAGGTCAAAGGGGCCAAACACCCGACACTCGAGTTTTCACGTTGTTTAGTCAGCGCTCATCAATCCCCATCCAATAGCCCTCCTTCGTTCTCGCCAAGCGCGCTCCCAAACAACACGGAATTGGCCAATTATGGCAGTTTCATCGTCGAGCCCTGGCACAAACTGGACGTATGAATTATTGCTGCGTGTGACGTCAGGAAACAAGCGTGCACTGAGGAAAAAAGTGTGAAGCCATGCGTGCGAGATTCCTTGGATACTTTTTTTTTCATTCTCCCCCCAGACTACAAAACCCTGACTGGGATCTGCGATCGAATGGCTGAAAGAGAGAGAGAGGGAGAAAGAGAAAGTGAAAAGGCAACACGTTAGATTCTACGGCAGCAGTGCTAGGGACGGATGCAATGGCAGTAATTGCGTTCCTGAAAATGAACGGTCGTTATTGATACCTTCTAGAAGAGGGAGTGGTGTGTGTGTGTGTGTGTGTGTGTGTGTGTGTGTGTGTGTGTGTGTGTGTGTGTGTGTGCGGGCGGACTGAAGTGATTCTTACTCTTTACGAAGCGTCTCGGATTGGTACGCAAGTTTTGCGTGCATTTCCTGCATAAACCCTTTTCAAACAATTCGTCTTAGAAAACAAAAATCAATAACAAAAACAGTGCTGTCATTTTTTAAAACTAAATAATAAGAAGAAGCCCTAAAACGAGCTACTACTGGATGGTAATCGTGTCATCATAGTTTTGATAAACATAGCTATCGGTTTTTATGTGTTCAGTCGAAAAAGGAAAACAGCATGTGCTGAAATCGAAACGCCACTGCTTTGTCGGCTGAATTTCCGAGATTTCAGGACTTCCTCTCCTCTGCAAAATTCTAAATAGGTACTGGTGGGCGGCGCTTCCCCCGGGTAAACCGAAAAAAGGGGGGGAGGGGGGGGGGCATGGACATTATGGCCCTTAGATTTTCTTTTAACTCAAAGAGATCAGGGTAGTGAGACTACCTTCGGCCCTTTGATACCTATCCTACTCAGCTTTCTTTTCTCTTTCTTTAATAGAATTTGACTTAGAAAGTCTTCAGTCCTCTGAATCGGTAGCGACGCTGAGGCGTGCGCGATGGCTCGATGTTGAAATTGTCACGCAAACATACAAGACGGTGTTTTTTAAAATTTTAATTATTGTACCAAATGCACAGACAAGAAATGTTTTTTGGAATCAAATAGCAAGACTAGTGTACTGGAAAAAAAAAAGTTTTCAAACAGACAAAAGGAAAGGAAAATGAATCCTAGCCTATCACAAAACAAAAAAAATTAATTACAAAAGGTTCCCAGCCTATCACTATTTTTTTTTTTTAAGATCAAAAGAATCTAAAACATTTAGAGAACTTTTAAAGATTAAAACATAAAACAAAACCGTATGTATAAAATAACAAAGGAAAAACTTCAGCGAACATCGAAAAACTCAGTGACTTGTTGCGCGCTTACCAGTCTCCTGATCGCAACAATTGCCGTCGACCGGTAGTGTTCAACGGGTCCAAGACTGTTGCCGACTGTCTCCGCCTGTCCCCACCAGGTGGCGCCGCGGACACGAGTTGGACCCCGTGACTTCCTTCTTCTTCACGTGCTGTCGTCCCGCCCCCCTACACTTGCCTCCAGACGGAGATGAAGGGGAGGTAATTCCTTCCAAGCGACGACGAGATAGATTGTGGCAGCTGATTTGTCAGTCAGTGTATCGGTGCGGCTTTTCTACTGACAGTCACCTGACATCTCCCCGTAATAGAGGTCTGGGCACGCTGCCACCTCGCTTTCTGCCACACACTCTGTGACTGTCCTACTCGCAGCTTTTCCTGCGAGCTTCCCCCCTATCTCGCAGCCCGCGCCGCCGTGTGGCCGCTGAGCTGAGGTGCCAGTGGTTGGAGGGGGAGGGGGGGGGGAACTAATGACAGCTCATCCTTGCCTTCGATGACCGTTCTTTCCCGCCTCTGACAGGCCTAGCTTCGGCTGGGAATGGCAAGAAGATTAAAGCAGGCTCCAAATGACAAGTTAGAAACAAGCTTGGTGTCAAGACGGAGGGAGACGAGTTCAGTGCGAGCGTCTGGTTGGCCAGCAACAGGAGTGTGAATTTCTACAGCGGAGCACCGTCTATACTAAGTTCAAGTAATAACCAGCCTTCGCTGGCCTACGATTGACGTCACAAACGGGTGGAAAGTAATGGCGACGTTTATGTTAGCGAGTCTTCGTCCTCTCGCCACTGACGTGACGTACGAGTAAAAAGTAATGGTAATGTCTATGTTAGTGAATCATAGTCTTCTCGCGACTGACGTGACGTAGGAGTAAAAAGTAATGGCAACGTCTAGGAGTAGAAAGAAAATGGCAACGTCTAGTTCAGCGGGCCCCCCGCTTACTCGTCACTGACGTAACTTGACGTAGGAGACAGTCAGTGGTGGCAACGTCTACTAGGTAATGGAGCTTTCGCCCACTGGTGACTGACGTAACGTAGGTGTAGAAAGTAATGGTAACGTCTAGGTAAGCGCGTCTCGTCGTGACTGACGTAGCGTAGCAGTAGAAAGTAATGACAACGTCTAGGTTCCTCGTGATTGGCGTAGCGTAGGAGTAAAACGTAATGGCAACGTCTAGCTTAGCGAGCGGCCTTCACCTACTCGTGACTGACGTAACGTAGGAGTGGAAAGTAATGGCAACGTCCAGGCGTACGAGCCTTCGTCTCCGACTGTCGCACCATAGGCGCAGACAGTAGTGCTGGCAGTCTAGATCCGTCTGCTCGCAGGCCACGAATTCTTCGACGTCTTTGACATTTGACTCTGACTGACTCTGCTTTATGTTGAGGCAATGCAGGTAGCGAGAGTTAGCTGTCCACGTGGATAAATTAACACCACGAGCTGGCAAATAGCAGCTAGATGCTGATTGGAGCATTCAGCAGGAGAGTCAGCCTAAAAAATCTTGGGTGCGCCTTCTCTGCAACAGTCAACATAAACTGATTTAACGACTTGTTTCCCAAAGAGACGGTGAACGAGACAGAACAAATACGTAAATAATGCGTAAGTTCAGCATTTAGACTCGCAGGGTGGAACGGAAAAGGCATGCTAAACACGATTTCTGGCCATGCATTGAATACATGCGTGCCAGGAGAAACGTTTGAATTGCGCTCGAGTGGGTGCCGAGGGATGGCATAAATAACGTTTGAATTTAGCTGAAGTGAGTTCCGAAAGAAGTAAATAGCGTTTGATTTTAGACCAAGACGGTCCCAAAAGAGGACTAAATAACGTTTGAGTTTAGCTGAAGAGAGTTCTTAAAGAACATAAATAACATTCGAATTTAGCTCTCAAGAGACAACGGAACAGACACAGTACAACGCAATTTCTTGGCATGCATGCAAAGCACGCATACAAGATGTGACGTTTGAATGTAGTTCAAGAGAGTTCCGACAGATGGCATAAATAACGTTCGAATTCAGCTCAAGAGACAGCGGGACGCGCAAAGTAGTAACCACAATTACCGGGCAGGCACACAATACAGTTATGCATGCAAGATGCAGTAACTTTCGAATGAAGCTTTTCAGAAAGACGTCGACGGCATGAATGATTTACCCTACACTACAGGAAGGCTGTATGGCTCAATATGGACACAGACGACAAAATCCGATTGGCTAACGCTGGGAGAGATGGCGTGTCTCCCCCGCTGGCGGCTAAAGGCTGTAGATATAAGTCTATGCCAAGAGCGTCCCCTGTGTTATTAGCGGCACTCGGTAATCTGCATTCTATTCCACGCTATCCGCTTTTGTCTTGTCAGTCCCTGAGGCCGGCGTCAATAGAGCAAAGCTTTGTGCATGTGCACGTGCACGCAACTGATGCAGCCGGCCCGGCTGGCTCAGCTGGTCAAGCGGACCAGACTCGGCTCTCGGCTTCATTTTCTGCACAATAACTCTGCACCGGCAGCGATTGCACTCAAAAATACCCCCCGCCTGACGATTTCGCTTCGATTTTTTTTTTTCGACTGACATGATGCGCCGGCTAGAGTAAAATTAGAAATGGTTCAGAAAGCTGGAGATTATCTGACCTGATACGTTCAAGTTAGAGTCAATACTGGTATTCAACAGCCGCCTACGCTGAAGGAAGTGCTTTGAAAGCTGCTGAGAACACGAATGCGAAAAAACGGACGGCGCGGAATGGAGTATGCTGGCATGTTCGCTGCGCATAGAGGCTGTTACACGTACTACACTCCCGCACTGCGAAACACGTTTGTTCCTGGAGCGGTAGTGGCGTACACGCGTCCGCACGAGCAGTGTAATCATCACAGGTATTTACCGTGTAAGAAATGGCACACGTGTATAAAATTTATAGCCCTTTGGTCATCCGTGAGTACAAACTGTTTGATTTTACACTCCGGCACTATAAACGCGGTGTTTGCGAGCGGTAGTGGCGGTCATATTTCGGTTCATTTAAAAAAAAAACAAAACAAAAAAACCAAAAAAAAACCAAAAAAACAGATCTTTGCGTATCGGGAAGTCGAGTTTCTAAATGAACCGGCTGAGTCTTCGACTCGAGATCTTGAGGTCGAGGGTTCAAATCCCGACAGAGCCAACTGTTCCAGTGCCCTGATCTTTGAAATCACCCTCGCGGTGGACAAAAGACGTTACACCTCAAAACACCCACCTGTTTTCCATTCGCACCAGCTCTCTACACTCGTACAGTGTTCACACGTGGTCCTACCTCCGCGCAACTGTGACATTCGTGCTAAAGATTCGTACGTTGTTGTTGTTTTGTTTGTTTTTTCCCCGATACTCATCGGCTACAAAATTCTGCACACTGGTTACCCAAAGGTGATCGAGAAGCCAAAACGCAGACGGGGAACACAGCGCCGCCGCGGTCACGCGCACGAGTCCTCAAAGACAGAAAGCGAAAGAGAGGTAGTCAGCGCCGTAAATGTATGGTTACACCACGCTGCATTAAAGATCTAAGCTCCCAACAAAAAGCTTTCCGAAGTGTGAAAAAATTGTACAGAGTCGACCGTGCAAGCACAGTCAATTCTGTCACAGTTGCGGAGTTTTCAGCGTCCCTGAAATCCCAATAAAAGCCAAGGGCAGCTTGATTTCACAGTTCAGTTTACGTTTTGACACTATGCGAGCAAGATCGTGCAGCACTCAACATCCGCTAGACACTGTAGCGATGTGTCTCGCTCACTGACCGAAAGCCAAATAATGTCACGGCAAACTCGTGCTCTGGTTTTATAAGGGTCCCCGAAGCGCTGAAAACTCTGCAACTGAGTTGCCTGGATTATGCACAGATTCGACAGATGCACAGTGGAAGGAGTCGCAGTTTAAATAAAAACAAAACGCAATGTTTGCGGCTTTTTGCTGAGATTGCAGACCTTTAAGGACGCGTCTTAAATGTTTGAGACCCACAAGCTATACTGTACTTCCGATCAGCGTTGACACCTACGATCAGTAAAAATACACTACCTTTTGACCACACACTGTTACATGAGCTGCCTCCGTATACTCTAGTAACTCGTGGAGAGAGAGGGAATGAAGCACAGTACGGTCAGGTGCGCGCGTCCTCAAAGTCAAAGAAAGACAGGAGAGTGAGAGAGCGAGGTTGAGGAGAGAAAGTATCGAAGACGTCAATACTGCTAACGGGATCCGTCACCTTGTGCAAAACGAGCCGTTGACACCATGCAGGCAGCGGACGGCGGAGGTGGAGGTGGAGGCACGCTATTCACAGCGCTGGAGCTGGCACCACTGCCGGACGGCACGTACAACAAGGCGTAGTCGCCGCGCGCCGTGACGGTAACTGTAGGTATGTCCTTCCAGCGCGCATCATCACCCTTTTCATTTTGTCTTTGCCCGCCTCCCAGCGTCAGCACCTACTGTGTCTCCGACTGCCCGCCCGCTTGTTCGCGATATCTTTTTTTGCACCTGGTTTCTGCGACCCAGCCACTCCGCGCGGAAAGTGTCATGATTATGGCCGCTGAAACAGATGCCGTCAATCAAATCGCGAGGCGGCATTTTGGTAGCCAGTCGTCTGTCTTTGTTTGCGTGTGTAAACTATCGAGCGTGTCAACGCTTTAAGCTTCTGTCACAGTTCAGACATAAGCTTAAGCATGGGGAGATGCGGAAGTGATGCAGGTGTAGTCGGAAAATAACACTGCTGGAAAGAAAAAAAAAAACCACTACAGGAGTGTTTTTTCCCAGTAAAATAACACTCCCAGTGTTCCTAGGAAGATTACACTCCTTCACGTTTCTTTCCTAGGAAAAATACACTCCCAGTGTTTTTTTCCTGGAAGTCTTTTTTGCCTCCTACACCGGAACCAAGAATAAGACTACAATGTTCAATTATCACGTTAGAGAAGTGGTGACAGGGCGACAGAATGCAAATCTCACACGTCAGCTTCATGCAACGGTCTCATAACCAAGGATTTTAGATCTGACATATCTTTGTTCATACAAGAGGCCCACTCGCTAGATCTGTTCGCGTTACAGGAGAACGCTGTGGCAGGAACGAGTTGCAAGTAAAAACATCGCCGCCAGCCCTACGTCTCTGTAAGTAACGCCGCCGAACCAAATTACAAACGGCCAGAGAGATGGCCTGGGTGGGGGAAGGGGGCGGGGTGTGGGGTGGGGTGCAGGGAGAACTCAGATCGATATTCTACGAGTGGGAGAACTGAGCGGGAAGGAGGGTAGGGATTGGGGGGGGGGGACGAGGGGGAGGAGGAGGGGGGTAAGGGGTGGCGGCGGCGACACCGTAGCAATGTAGTTAGCAGATAAATTGTAAAGGGGAGCTGGCAGCACGATGTAGCGGGGGACGATTGAGAGCAACACGCGGGTTCCAAGCACACGCAGCTTAAAACGTGAGTGGCTCCACGCATTTAGCACAGGGGCGTGTAGTCAAAATGGACGCAAGTGTTTCCGGTGCTACCACGTTTCAAAAGTAGCACCGCCAGGATAGAGTGTTTTCGAACTGTATCACCGAGTGTTTCCATTTTCAAATTTGAGTAGCACCGAGTGTTTCCATTTTCAAATTTGAGTAGCACCGAGTGTTTCGAACGGTCTTTTGTCTGTGAAAGTGAGAAAGGGGCAGTTTATCAATCAGGACCCGTATGTAAGACTCGAGGTTAATTTAACCCACGGCTACGGGCCTAACCCACACTAGGACGAAAGACCCCCCCCCCCCCCAAAAAAAAAAAAAAAAAAACAACACAAAAAAAATCAAAAAATAAATAAATAAATAAAAAAGGATGCGAAGAAAGAAAGACAAAAATCCCGCTTCTATAACGACATAGACGCCTTGCTGGAATGGATCCGCTTCCTGATTTAAAACAACAACAACAACGAAAAACCCAACAACAGACAATTTAACCCTAGAGCTAGTTTACTTCGAGGTTAAACACTAACCCGGGGCTAAACTCCCTAACTCCGACTTTTACAAGCGGGCCCAGACAACAACTTTGACTAACGCGTAGTAAGCTACAACGCAAAGACAAGTGCATGTCCATACTTCAAACAAGGTTTCGCGGGACAGCAACCATCGTCGAAACTTACTTTTAAAGCTGAGCAGCACCGGAAACACTAGCGTCCATTTTCAGTTGACTACTCACCCTTGTGTTTGTGTGGGAGTAAATCATGAATTTAACAGTGGCGTGAGGACTGGAACTTTTCCACGACACATGGTTGATCAGCGGGCGGACGGATGTGGGGCGATCACCAGGGGCCGGGTTTCACGTGCAAAAGACACATTCAAGGCAATTGTGGCGTTTGAGCCGCTTTGGGGGTCTCTAAGCTCCCTAATGACCTTTATTTCTTTACCCGATGAAGCCACAATTTTTATTATTTGCGACTTGGAATTGTCAGTGATTGCTGTGTGGTTGTCTTGTTTATCACGGTTCGAACTATTTTGGAAGATTTTACGTCATTTCAACAGCAGTTATTGTCTCTTCTTCCGCTTGTTCTCCTTATTTAATCTTCATTTTCTTCTTCTTCTTCTTCTTTCTTTCTTTCTCATTTTGGTGTTGTTGTTATTAAAACCCATTGCCAAATGGTAGAGCGTTGGACATCCACTGCTTAGGTCGTGAGTTCGAATCCAGGCTGGGGCTGGCTTTTTCATCGTGGCCCCGTCTTTGATATCCCCCGGACGTGGTGGGAACCCAAACGCCCACCCACCCTTAAAACCCATCGCCATCAGTTTTTCTTTTCCTTTTCTACACCACAGACTCTAATTTTAAGATGTTTAGCCTTACCGATCGTTCTTAGCTGTTTTGGTGGTGAACATTCACACTGCTCAGACAGTCTTGCGGTCAGCTGGTTGAAGCAAAAAACAACGCAGTAGCCGGTAACAGTGTGTCGTTACCACACTCTACCTTGTAACTGAGTTTTTCTCCTTTGCACGGCCGTCGAACGTCAGCGTGTTGCATTCCGAGCTCTACTATTAATATCACGCGCAACTGTTCCAAACCAGAAGTCTGTCTCTAAGGTGAGTCTCAAATGAAGGAACGCCTAACTTTTTGAAAATTGGGAGATCGCAGAGTGAAAATATAACAACACCAACAAGACAAATGGACTGCCACCTCAATCACAGTCACAATCACAAATACTTTTTTTATCGCTTCGTTAGTGACAAAAACTAATTTTCACCCTCCATGAAGTTCATTGTGTTGTAAAGACAGCAGACTAAGTGTACCCGGGTGCCCAGGGAGGGTCCGGTTCGTGCAGGCAGGGAGGCAAAACACAGCGGTCGCTATGACATGAGTTTTATTTCAGGAGAACAGTGCAACAAATGGCAAAGTGGAGAACGAAATCACAGCGTGCAGTGACTCGCGGCAAGGGCTGGCTAGCGACTGTCCAGCGAAGCGTAGCTCGCGGCTATTTATGCGTTCCACGCGGACCGCAAAGAAAGCACCGCCCAGTCTTGCAGCAGAAAACAAAAGAACGTGGACCAGCCGCAGCGAAATTCGTGTTTCTTACACACAGAAAACTGGCCACAGTGGGCGTAACAGGACAACTACAAACTTCAAACAAACTGCGAACAAAGGCTACTTACTGTACAGGTCTGGCCGGAGAACAAAAGGTTGTGGGCGAGAGGGTACAAACCACACGGCTACATAAGGTTAAAACAACCTGACCTCTCCTATCCCTGTTTTACCCAACCCTTCTCACGCTGGTAGCAGTCTGCAGACGCCTCCATCAATAATTAAAATCCAATCCTTTCTGCGTCTGTGTCTTACTGGTATTTAGATACATCTAAACCTTACTGGGTCGTCTGCAGAAAGACCTCTCTGGCTGCGTTTGGTGGAATAGTGAGGTTTAGCTGCACAAACGAGTTTGACTTCGTCAATTTGTTTTCATTTCATTGTTTGCTGCCCGGTGTCGAAATGACGAACTAACAAATGAAACGCCCAAACAATTCGAATAATCATGGAATATACTTATTATATTATATACCAGTGTTATGCGAATGTTTCCTTTATTATAAACAGAGAAGTAACAAAACTGAATGAAAACGAAACGAAGTCAGTTTCACTGGTGCTTCTGATGTTCACAACACGACTACTACTGCTATTACTACTACTGCCGCTACTATTTGTGATAATGAGAATTAGATCATCACGTTATCAGTTCTTTCCCTCGCTGTGTTAGTACTCGGTAAACAACGGTCCCTATGTCACGCTGAATTATCCATCTTGATTCTGCTAACATGCTATGGAATTTTGTTATTGGCTTGGATGTTTCCCCACCCCCACCCCCCCCCCCCACCCCCCACTTCCTATGTGTATAGGTAAAAACATGAACGCAGTAAACGACTTGACGAGACGCCGCAAATAAAGATGGTATTTTAAAACATGTAAACAGAACAAAAACTAAGCACGCTGCCGCTTCCGTACAAAACAATGTTCGTCAAGGTGTTTCTAAACTTCTCTAATAACACTCCGCCTTGCTGCTAACCGTCCTACTTCACTATTCTCACCAGGCAGCAGCTAGGTAACAGGGTTAAGTGAAGCGTTCAGCAGCGCCAGGAACCGTGGCTGAATGAATGAGTGGAGTGGAGTAGAGGTATTCACAGCACCACGTCCCGGTTGAAGCCAAAGGGAGGCAGGGAGGCAAGGAGAGGGAGGGGAAGAAAGCAACTTTGCCCAGCTGATGGGCGGAGTGTTTTGTCTGCGAGACGGGTCGAACTCTCCGGGCGAGGTTGTCACGGGATGTGGTGGGTACCGCCGATCGCTACTCCGCCGGTCCTGCTGCACGCAATTCTCCTCAATAGACCGAGGGAAAGGAGGCAAAGTTTGTACTCATGAGGGAGCCGAGTTCGGGAGGGGGAGGGAGGGGGGATGAGACGACGGGCAATGGGAGGGAGGTGTGAGAACGAAGGACAAGACTGATGATAAAGAGGAAGGTGAAGACTGTTTCGAAAGGGTTCTTTATACACTAATACAATTTGCATTCTTGTTTGTTTTGTTTGTTTGCTACCCCCGTCTCTTCAGTCGCCAGCCCCAGTGGTGTTCTTCCAAGTTTGTGGGTGGAATCCACGGAGGGCTCAGAAGCTGGGGCAATTTTTCCCGTGCAGGATGATTGGGATGAGGGTGATGATGAACGTGAGAAGTATTTGTATAAAAGTCTTGATTGGATAAAAGTCACGAACTACATGCTTTCAATGCTCGGGTCGTGAGTTCGAAGTCCGGTTAGGGCCAAACATGTGTGCTGGCATTTTCTCGTTGCCCCGGTCTTTCATATCACCCATACGTGGTGGAAAAGGACGTAAAACCCCCCGAACACCCACCCACCCACCCACCCACAAATACATGTGACCTGTATGAGGCGTGAGCGACCACTTTCTGGGACCTTCGAACGGCAGCGACGCTTGACCCATTTTCTGATTGGCTAACACAACTGCTCGGTCTGGAGACGTCTATGTTGACCCACACTGAAAGAAGGAAACTTCACCGCATTCAACCCCATTAGCAAGACGATGGGAACTAAGCTAGAGTGGACATGACAGGAAGCTGCAGAAAAGCGGATTCGAGGCGCTCAATGCAACAGCCTCACTCTGTCTGGCTTTAACGTCCCCCGCTCAGTATTCTTCCCCCCCTGCACGTCTCCAGGCTTCACGGTAGATTCCCAGCAACATTCTGCTCCTGCTCTTTGGCGGGAATTAACGCTGCTCTAGAGACTTGCGTGATTGTGGCAGTTCTTAATTCCGCCCAGAATAACCTCGGCCGTAAAGTCTTGACAAAGCACGTGATGCGCGTGTTTGTCAGATTTTTTTTTGAAATGTCCCTAGCCGAAGTGGTTTGTTTTAGTGCCCTTATGTGGTTTGCTGTGAGGTCTCAAGAAAGAAATGTACAGAACGCATGCATGCCATTATATACGTAGTGTGACATTGTGTGTCTGACAGTTTCTACGTGATGATAAAGCAAAGACCAGGTAAGTGTCTTTGTCCCCCACGAGTGGAAAGGACGCGTCTTTACAATGCCAGACTCCTGCACAGTCCTTAGTGAAGTCTCTTGGTGCGTATTCCATACGGATGGAATAACTGATCTCATTTTTGTCAATTTCTGTATCCGTTCGTTTGTTTTTCAAAGGTTTATGAGGTTGCCCGTTGTCCATAACCAAACATTAACATTGAGCACACACCAGCGGCTGATTATGACAGTTGACGTAAGAATGAATTCCAAAATGAATGCACAAAACACAAAACACAGAGAGAGAGAGAGAGAGAGGGGGGGGGGTAAGCATAAGTAAAGTTTGTTTGTTTTCCTTGTTGATTGATGACGGTGGCCGATCGGTCCGCAGATTCATTCGACGAATTGCATTGGATCGCACCGCTGCCTTATATCAGTTTCGCCAAGACCGCGCGTCAAGTAAGATTCAAAGGAGTGTCTGATTAAACGCTCCACACTGAGACAAAAGACAGATGACTCCCAAGGGACGTCAAAACTCCACCAGCGGAAGTAAGGGCCCGCCGACCCGAAGCCCAGCGAAACCCGCTGTGTCGAGGCTGGGGCGACAGTCTGTGGAGATCTTGGTACCATCGGCTCTGACAGGGCCTGACTTGTTTGTGTCCCCTAGAGATCTTCAGTTCGCGGAGTCACGATTCGCTCCTCAATAATGCTGTCACGTGCACGACCAGTTTTTCACAGCTACATGCAAATGAGACGGCCATCAGGCGACGCGAACACACCGAGTAGGGACAAAGCCACAGACGACGATTTCGTTTAACTCTTTGACGACGGAGCGCAATTTCTGACACACGATTTCCTATAGGAAATCGTGTGTCAGAAATTGCGCTCCGTCGTCAAAGAGTTAATGGCTGTTTTTCTTTCCAGTTTACTCGTCTTTCGGAGACACTGCACGGCATCATTAGATGTCCTCCGTCTGACATTTCCTGCCTCGCAAATCCACGGGGTGTAACGTGGTGGTTTGAAGGTTGTACACCGAGACAGCGATTTACGACGAGAAAGCTTATATGGCTGGCGAACTGGATCCCAGACCCCAGGACACATCCTTCAGCACTGTCCTGCCCACGATGCTCTACGATATCAAACCGGGACTGAGGGCGCACAGCTACAGGTGCAGCTTTGGGGTAGCCGTCATGACCTGCAGAAGACCGTGGGATTCGTCATGGCGACCGGGTTGCAGATATGACGCAACCTGTCAAATCGACCGCAGAAGAAGAAGGGTGGGGTGGGTGGGGGTTTGGGGGTTTAACGTCCTTTTCCACCACATAGGGTGATATCAAAGACGGGCGGCAACGATGAAAAAGCCAGCACAAATAATAGGCCCCAGCCGGGATCGAACTCACGACCCGAGCATTAGAAGTCCAGCGCTCTACCATTCGACCACCCCGGCTCCCCCGCAGAAGAAGAAGAAGAAGGCTGGTGAAATATGACTAAATAGCAGTTTTTCCTATAGAAAAATCGACAGTCCTCCTGTTGAAGTTAAGTGTAATATGATTGTCATGAACCAAAGCACAAGCTTCGATGAGATGAAAGAAATCAATAGCATTGCAATTCTCTTTCGTTTGTGTGCTCTTGTCAGGTTTGGATGTTGTTATTTTTTACCCCAGGTTTTCCATTTCCCTTTTCTGTGGCTTACATGGCTTCAACAGCTTTCATTGTATGAAGATACCCTAGGAGGTAGCTGTCTTGTGCCTTATTCACTTCTTTTTTTTCTAACCTGACCCAGCATTTCCTGTCACCCGACACAAAAATACCGCGGTGTTTTTTGCCATTGGCTGAGATCCTTTTTTTGTCATGTTTTCATGACACACCGTATGCTATTTTTGTTAATGAGAATTTGTCGTCAGGTTACACTGTTTTTCAACCCTGTTTCTCTTAGCTTTAATCCCCGAGAATCGAATTCTCGTTATTTTCTTCTCCGCTTGCCCAGAGCTGACGACAGTCCTTGACCTGAGCGGAGATGGAGGCTTTCTGAGGGGTTGAAACGAAGAGGGGAAAAAAACCTCGAAGGGGAAAAACCACGTTGCGCCATCGCCGCGTGAGCTCGATTCTGCCTAACTGTCCCCCAGAAATAATTTTCATTACCACCCAAAGTGTCTTCCCGTGCTCAGTGGTGTGTTGAAAGGCAATCAAAGCCTGCAGGCGGCGCGCGTTCAGCTTGTGCAACATGTTCACAGTGAGGTCATTGATCGACTCTCATTTAGAGGCAGGCGCGGACGACCCAACAGGCTGATCTAAGGCGCCACAGCTTCCGTCCACGAGCCATCAAGACGGCACGACATTCTGCAGAGCTGCAAAGTCACGTATTCTATTTCCCCACTCCGCAAACGGCATGCTCTGCGGTTAGTCGGTTTGTTGGCTGTTTGGGACTTTTTCACGTCTTTTTCCACCATATAAGGGTGATAGTTGGAGCGATGCGAGAAAAAATCCAGCACAAATTTATGGCTCCCAGCTGTGATTCGAACTCACGACTTGAGCATTACTGAACTGTGCTACGCTCAGCCACCTCGGCTATATCCCAACATGTTCTGCAGACATTCGGCCCCAATCTACTGGACCACCCAGCGAAGTTTGCCCACTAAACCAATCAGAGACATTTCGCTAGTATGAAGGCGGACCAATCCCTCTTTGAGGCCGGCTCCATTCGAGCAGAAGAAAGGTGTGATCTGATCGCTGTGGGTATCGCGTCGGGGGGTGAGAAATCACTGAGCATGTGTGCATAGCATTGGGGACAAATCGTAGTATAGTAAATACGCCCGCAAGAGCCCTAGACAGCGAAATATAACAAAGCAGTTCGCCCCCCTTGGGTTAAGTTTAGGGTGAAGTTTCGGGTGAGGGTTACGGTTACGGTTACGGTTGCCCCTTGGCAATGGTGCAATCGCTATGCTGAAAGTAGTTCGGGTAGCCCATGAGTGCTCGGGGAAGACACATCCTGGACTACAGGAGAGAGGGGGGGCTCCCATGACTATGCTGAAAGTAACTAGTGCACATCATGTACAGGAGGCGTAAAGGGCCACAGAGGGGGAGACTATGCCAACGCAGCACCAGTAACCGGCCCCGCAGCGCAGAATGTCAAGACGGCTGGGGAGGAGCCGGCTGGAAATAACGTGGGGAGGGCGCTCCGGGGCAGAACGTGCGCCTCATACCCACACCGCCATTTTGTGAGGACGGCGAGGTCAGCGTGCTGGATGATTAGCGGTTAGTGGAAGGAGAGAACGGCCGGATATTGGAGCAAGCGTGAGTAGCCTGTTCCGCCACTGAGCTAACAAGGCTCCCCAATCACCACGCGTTGCGTTGCATCCCCGGCGCTTCGTTATCTACCCGTGAGCTGCCCACGTGTGGTAGGGGTGCCGGCGCCGGTGGTTCAGTGGATTACTCCACTGCTGTCGCAGTCCACAACGTTGACCGTTTCCTCTGGCTGTGTGAACTGGATACGTATCCATCTCAGTCAAGGATACGTATAGCCGACTTGGCAGTCCGACTGGATTGAATAGTGTTCAGCTGGTCTGTTAGGGTAGCTGTCCCTTCCTCACTCCAATAACTTGCCCATTAGGGTCCTCTCCAATCACTCTTGTGGTTGGGACGTTAAAGTCTTGATGCGTATGGCAGGCATACAACATCATGTGGAAAACGTTTCATTGAATATGCCTAATCTGTGCATCAGAATCAAGTCACTTGGGTCTCAATATAGAAGGGGGCCGGGGCGGCCGAATGGTAGAGCGTTGGACTTCCAATGCTCGGGTCGTGAGTGCGAATCCCAGCTGGGGCCGAATATTGTGCTGGCTTTTTCATCGTTGTCCCGTCTCCGATATCACCCGTATGTGGTGGAAAAGGGCGTTAAACTCCCAACCCCCCCCCCCCACCCAACCCCTCACAATACAGAACCTGAAACCACTGTTGTGACGTTGTTGTTACGTTGCTCTAGAAGCGTACCGCGTACTGAGCAAACGACGTTATTTGGTTGCGGACTGAGGACCAGCTAGACGGCGCTGATGGGTGGCTTTAAAAAAATTAAAAAAAAATAAAAAAGATTTGTCGATCCTCAGTCTGTTCAAGAACCGGGCCGCAGGCTTAGAGGAAGTCGTATTTCTCCTCTATCAGAAGCCACAAAGTCACGAAAACGGCCACAATGGCCGAATGAAACATCCCTCTGTCCGGCAAACAACCTTTAAGAGCTTCGAAAGCGGCAGCTTTCCCATCTCTGCGGTGATACGAAGATACTAACTAACCAATCAACCAGCGTGCAACAGGAGGCTTGGCTGCCTCAAAGACCCCCCCTCTTTTCGTATGCAACAGTTCTTTTCGCTTGGCCATCTGTCCCGGCTTACATGCTCCTAGGGCAATCGGCTTGGGCGAGCGGGGGCCATATCGATGGAAGCTGACATTTGTGTACCTCTGTCTGACCTTACTGCACCATCTCCACGCTGCCTTTCTTGTCTCGGGCTTCATCGGGCCAGAGTGGGTTGAGTGGTTGACACAGCGGCGAACCCAGGATTTGCGAAAGGGAATGGGGCGAAGGGAAGGGGATATTGGAGCCACGTTCGGCAGACAACGCTTTAAAAAAACAAAAAACTGTTTAAAAACCGATACTGGAAATGTGGATACCGTGGGTATTCCTGGTTATTGGAGGGGTTTAGCATCCTTTTCCACAACGTAAGCGTGTAATAGAAAGAGCAAAATAAAACCTCTTGATCTTGATGCTTAACATCCCCCGCCCGCCAAAGTGAGTAGTGACTGATGTAAACGGTACGGCTGACAAAAGGGTGAAGCCATGGTGGGAATGGGGGCGGGGGGGGGGGGGGGGGGGGGGGTAGGGGAGGGGGTGGAGCAGCGTATATCGTCCGCTACCATGCAGTCGGGAATCAACGCGAACATTGACCGTTCAAGGAGTTCCCAGTTCGGTAGTCCCGTGTCCTCTCAGTGAGCATGAGAACTCCTCTCGTGACACCCCCCCCCCCTCCTCCTCCTGCTCCGCCTCCCCGCCCCATCTCACACACGTGATTTATCGTTGTTGATTTGGGTTGGTGATAAAGGAGATAACTTCAGTCACAAAACCATCACTGCTTCGATTCACATGACTACAAGATTGTCCACGTTTATAATGTCTATGGTAAATTCTCTCTCTCTCTCTCTCTCTCTCACACACACACACACACACACACACACACACACACACACACGCATCAGCAGGATTTTATTCGCTTAACAGTTTTACACACACACACACATACACACACACACACACATCAGCAGGACTTTATTCTCTTATCAGTTTTACACACAGTACCGTGCAAAAGAGAACACTTTAGTATGGACACAGTCAGGTTACCACGGCGCCTCGACAAAGACGCGACGTCCATATGCAATCACAGCATACATAAGTAAATTAATATATTATAAAGTTCTTAAAGAACAGCACACACACACACACACACACACACACACACACACACACACACACACACACACAGAGTTCATTTCAACCAGCACAAAAACTTGAGAGTCGTAGGAGAAACCAACACACACACACACATACACACTCCAAGAATCTGATTCCAATGTGCGGGCGGAGGGCAGGCCCGGGAAGTAGGGTGGACCGGGGCTGCCTTAGAATCTTCAACTTCAAGCCCCGGAACTTTTTTTTTTTTTGGGGGGGGGGGGGTCTAGATCCGTCACTGGAGCCAACCGCTTCGCCAAACACTGACCAGAGTAACGCCTCCCATATCTGAATTCACGGTGACTCGTCTTGTCAGTTCCTGTAACATGGAGGCGATAACGAATTCATCTCCTGCCCTGGGGCCCCTGTCACAGTAGCTTCCTTTAGTCAAACCCTAAGTGCTACCATGGCCCGAGGCAAAAGAAGCTCAAAATTGCTTTCGCTTCCCTCGTGTCGGCGCTAGGGTGCGCGGGGTAATGGATCTGGTGATTGAGGTCTGGACGATGGTACTGGAGGTTAACGCTTCGTGGCGCTGCTTCTCTTCGGCGTATTTGGGTGTCGATTATAGCGGGGTGTTTTGGTGATGGGGAAAACAGTAGTTAGTGAGATGTGTGGGGTGTGGGGTGGGGGCTTCGTGTGTGTGTGTGTGTGTGTGTGTTTCTCCTACCAGTCTCAAGTTATCGTGCTAGTTGTAATGGACTTTGTGTGTGTGCGTGCGTGCGTTCTTGTGTTCTGTGTGTGTGTGTGTGTGTGTGTGTGTGTGTGTGTGTGTGTGTGTGTGTGTGTGTGTGTGTGCGCCTTCATTATATGTGTATAAAAATACTCACGTCTTGTTTTGTTCATCTTCGGGCTCCCTCAGCCATACCAGTGTGGATGGCTGTGTTTTGGTATACAATACAATACAATACAATACAATACAATACAATATAATACAATACAATATAATACAATACAATACAATACAATACAATACAATACAATACAATACAATAGGATTTTACTGTCTGCAACGCGCAGAAACTTGTCTTCAAAGCTGATTTCAGCGACGTGGAAACTGTATGTATGCCGACTGGGGGCGGGAGTTGGGGGTGGGGGGGGGGTGGAGGGGGGTGTGTGGGGGGGGGGGGGGGGCGCTCTTGATAAATTTCCTCCCGACCGAGTGTCCATGATCCAGCGATCAGCCACCCCAAACCATTCTCCTCCCTCTCCTTCACCGCTTCCGCCTCGACCTCCCTCAACCATTGTAATACCAGCACAGGCCCACACACACGCACAACGCAATGCATTCCGCATCGCCAGGACCAGATTTCGTTTGCAAATCAGGCACACGGGCTAAGTGGCTAGTAATTCTAGAGCTGAATCACAGACAATTGTATTTACTCGCGGCCTGCATCAGCAACAAATGACGAGGTAATGAACGTGCTGGAACAATTTTCCACACGGACGCTCTCACAGGTTGCCGGCACCTGGAAAACGGGCGTAAGCGTCATGGATTTGACTGCAACCTTGGTCCTTTTTTTGTTGTTGTTGTTCAGAGATGATCGAGGATATGGAAATGCACGGAGTCGCTAGTAGTTGTAGACAGCGTGAATGTGCGCAATGGCAATTGCAGAAAAGTAAATTGAAGATTAGGAGTTCGACGGAATAAATCGATTTTGTTTAGCCAAAGATTTGAGTACATCCCTCGCGAAAGCTAGGTCTTTATGGCCTACATTCAGCAGCAACGGACACATGGAAAAAATTTAGACATACTGAACGTCTGGTTTCCAATAGCTGGGTATGCCGCCTGGCGCCACATATCTCCGGCATTGAAATCAGTGTTATTTCGGCGTCAGCAGGAAGGTTAAAAGGTTTCAAAGTATGAGAGAGGACCTGAAATTCTAAGTAAATACCATACCGAGACGGTCGATCGTTCGCATGCACTTGACTCAGGGAAACAAAACTCTTGATGCCCTTCTTTCCAAGTTGTGTCCCCTCTAATCACGACGACTTCCGGGGGGGAGGTTTTTGTAAGGGCGCACACAGCAAGCTCCCTGAGCACAGCTTCCTTGCGAGCCCCCACTCATACTCTCGATAAACTACGAAAAGGGGAGGGAGGTGGGGGTGATGCCCCCCATTGCCAAAGTGACAGTGTTTGGAGAGTTCTTGCAACCGAGAATAGGTTTCCCGTCATCTCAGCACACACAGGCAATTTTTGCATGTAGTAAAATTTTTCAGAGGTCAATAACTGAAATGATTTTTTTGTTTGTTTTTATTTCCCGCCTTCATAAGGCGCTGTGAGCATGGGGAGCCGGGGTGGCCGAATGGTAGAGAGTTGGACTTCTAATGCTCGGGTCGTGAGTTCGTATCTCGGCTGGGACCAAATATTTGACTCGACATATTTGTGCTGGCCTTTTCATCGTTGCCCCGTCTTTGATATCACCCGTATGTGGTGGAAAAGGACGTTAAACCCCCAAACACCCACCCACCCGCTGTGAGCATGCTTATTGCATTACATTGTTGTAGCGCCCTAACGATGGCCAGTTATGATGAACATCATTGTCGTCGTCGTCGTCGTCATCTGAAAACTGCACCATACAAACTTTAACTGTGATGGACGTTTATATAATTCTACAACAGATAAGGACAGATATGAACAGGAGGTTTTCACAGTGTCATGTTTAGTCCTTTTGGCTCCTAGAGAAGCATAGGGCCTCAACAGCTCTCCTCCATCTCACTCTGTCCCTGGCGCAGGTCTTGGCCTCCTCCCATGTCAGGCCGGAGTAAGATCCTGGGCGGAGCCCCAGATCTCCCCCAAACTGAGTTGGTGTGAGTTTTGCTGTTGATGGTTTCTGTGTAAGTAAGGAGTTGTTTTTTTCTGTATGAGGGTAGTTAACCCATCGCACAACCCCCAACCTGGAGGACCAGGGGGTATCGTTTCGTCTGGCCCCTACCCCACAGACCTGGTGAGTCTGGTTGGACCTGCCAGGGGCCGAAGCCCCCAGCCCATATAGCTCTGGGGGTCATTGGAGCACGCAAGCCATCCCACCGCAGCAAGGCGATACACCATCGGGGTGGGTGGGTGGGTGGGTGTTTGGGGGTTTAACGTCCTTTTCCGCCACATAGGGTGATATCAAAGACGGGGCAATGAGGAAAGAGCCAGCACAAACATTTGGCCTCAGCCGGGATACGAACTCACGACCCGAGCATTAGAAGTCCAACGCTCTACCATTCAACCACTCCGGCTCCCCGATACACCATCGGGACAGTCCACAGTGTCATACTGTATGCCAAAAGCCTGGCTGACCAAATTCTTACAGTGTTTTCACGACATTTCAGTATTTTTCCAAAACTCATTCCAACACCACCCTTTGGGGGTACACTCCAGGCATTTTGACCCATAAAGAAATTTGGAGTTTTCTAATGAGTGTTTGCACACACTGCATTTCTAACGAAATCTTGGTCGATCTAAAATTCCTACGGACAACACATTTCACGAAATTTCAATATCCCCCCCCCCCCCAAAAAAAAAAAAAAAAAATCATTCCAACACCTTCCTTTGGGAAACATTCCACGCAAGTTGAATTTTTTTTATTTGAAATGGAAAGTAATTCAGAGTTTTCTACCAAGTGCTCGCGCAAATTGCATTTCGTACGAATTCCCTCTTGAATATCTTTTTGTGATTCATGGCGATAAATGCATGGCAGATGTAGAGGGCATGTCGCTGTCGCATGCGTGGACACAGTTGCTGCTGTTGTTGCGTTCCCGTGCGGACTGGCACACCCCCCTTTCCCCCTCCCTCGTCCTCCTCCCCCCCCCCCTCCACCCACCACGCGGGGTGTAAGTCAAAATGGACGCAAGCGTTCCAGGTGCTACACCACTTCAAGAGTTTCAACGATGATTGTTCTCAGGCAAAGCCCCATGTCTGAAATGTGAGCATGCACATAATTATGTCTTTGCATTGTAGTCACGCGTCAGTCAAAGTCGTTGTCTATTTGATAAACTGTCCTATTCCTCAGGTTCACGCCGACAGACAGAAGTCAGTGTGGAGCCGTTGGAAAAACTCGGTGCTGCTCAGATTTAAAACGGGCACACTCGGTGCCACTGTTTGGGAAACTCTTTGTCCTGGCGTTGCTACTTTTTGCAGAGGAGTGGCACCGGAAAGACTCCCCATCCATTTTTGACTATACCCCCCCCCCCCCTTTGCACCAGTTGCACACGGTGATGGAATTAGGCTTTGCTCTGTGCCGCAACAGCTCCTCGCCTGCACCCGGAGTAATGAAGAGTTTTTCGTCGCGTAATTGCCAAGATTGGAATGCCTGCCGATTTCGATCCATCAGCCCGGGTCCTTCTCTGCGCCGGGCAAGACGCGGCAATTATAACTAATGAAATGGACAACTATCGACCGGCCCCACGGCAGAGCCCAGCGCATTAACTAACCCCCGGGCTGGGGGGTGGGTGGGGCTGGGGCGCTTCCAGGCCCTGTGTCCCCTGGGGGACGGGCCGTGAGAGTGGATCGTGAACCCAATACACGCCTGTGTGTTGTTTTTACGGACTGGGTTTACCCGGCTAATTCACCTCTCTGGTGTGTGCGTGTGTCACGTTTCATTGTATACTGAGCCTGGTTAGCGAGATGCTGTAAGTGGCTGACCATCGGAATGAAGTTGCTGCTGTTTGTTGTTGTTGCTGTCGTGTCGTGTCGTGTCGTGTCGTGTCGTGTCCTGTCCTGACCTGTTGTGCCGTACCGTGTCGTGCCGTGTCGTGTCGTGTCGTGTCGTGCCGGTCGGTCGTGTCGTGTCGTGTCGTGTCGTGTCGTGTTGTGTCGTGTCGTGTCGTGTCGTGACGTGTCGTGTCCAGTCGTGTCCAGTCGTGTATTGTTATGTCGTGTCGTGTTCTGTCCTGTCCTGTCCTGTTTTGTCGTGTCCTGTCGTGTATTGTTATGTCGTGTCGTGTTCTGTCGTGTCGTGTCCTGTCCTGTCTTGTCGTGTCCCCCCTGTGTTGTGTTGTTGATGGTAATAGTGTACGTTGTCGTTACAAGATGGTAAAACCAAATGTGATACCAAGGTGTGTAACTTTCGCGCACCGGCTCGCACACACACACACACACACACACACACACACACGATGCATGCAGCTGTTACGCCTTTCAGCCAATAAATTAGCAGCAGCAGGACAGGACGGGACAGAACACGACACAACACGACACGAGACAACATGACAAGACAAAACACGACAGGCCTCATTAACTAATTATAAATTCAAGTTGTTCTTTCACTTTTTGCAAAGCTGTTTACTAACCAACTGAAAGCTGAATGGCAACCTTGTTGAACGTGAATTTGGTCACACCAAAAGCTGTTGTGTAACCAAAACTGCTTTATCAGCAGAAAAGTCACAGAACTTGACGAAGTAGGTTTTTTTTGGTTTGTTTTTCTTCCCGTGCAGCTGCGCTTTGCTCAGAAAAGTCTGACAGTATTCCGGAAGCGGGTGTCACGACAAAATAAAGTGACACAAGGAGAGACATTATTCTCCGGAGCCGCACAGCAGCAGGTGTCAGTCCTACAATATGAATTTAACCTACATCATCCGGCCGTCATTTGGAAATCGGGCCTAAGCGTCACTGATTTGATAAGCATTTATGCCCTTTTTCCAGAAAATAGTAGAGCACGTTACGACAGAAAAAGTTCCGTTTCAAGGTCAGGTCCTAGACGGAGTACAAAGCTTATAATCTTCAACTCAACGCATTGCTTTTCATCCCCGGAAACCGTTCTGTCCACGTTTTTGTTCCCAATAATAGAAGGTTCTTGTTTCTAATGCGTTCTAAAATATTTGTTTAGTCATGCTGAAACAACAAGTAGGCATGCTAGGGATGTGAAAGCAGACATTAGAGAGATGAAGAAAAAAAATCACAGGAGACGCAGAAATCTTTTATTTGAACAATGTGCAGTCGATCGTCCGTGAAAAAAGCGTCCCAGAGACATTGCACGAAGCCGTGGAACACAGCACGAACGGGTAATGTCGCCCTGCCTGCGTTAAAGCGACATACCGTAGAAAGTCTCGAAGTATCAAAAACATGTTTAAACAGATGCATTACTGCCTACTGCGGCAGTGAACTCCCTTTACACTGACAACTGTCGTGTCGTGTCGTGTCGTGTCGTGTCGTGTCCTGTCCTGCTTCGTCTCGTCTCGTCGCGTCTCGTCTGCTTTCCTTTCCTGTCTTCTCGTCTCGTCTCGTCTCGTCCTGTCCTGTCCTGCGATGTCCTGTGATGTCCTGTCCTGCGATGTCCTGTCCTGTCCTGTCCTGTCCCGTCCCGTCCCGTCCCGTCCCGTCCCGTCTCGTCTCGTCTCGTCAGTATTGTAACAACAGTTGTAGAGTTTCAATGTTCGACCGCTCGTGCAAAGTGTAAACAACATTGTATCGCACTAAGTGCTGAACTAATCATCTCGACAGGGTATTTCGAGCGCCGTACAGGTGCACTCACGAGCGAATCTATTCCAAAATAGGAGTTGGTTAGCAAACATGGAACGAGCCCGTTTAAATGCCAGTGATCCCGCACGCGTTATCGCAGATCAGAGTGAGAACCACGGAATCAGTGCTCGCGTGAACGGTGAAAGCACAATTTAGTCCATTACCACCGACAGACATGGAAACTGTCGATAGAACCCAGACTTTTGATAATACATGCACATACACCCCCCCCCCCCCCCCCCCCAAAAAAAAAAAATCTTATTTGCACGCAAAGTCGATGAGCATTTCTGCATGTGCCTCCAATCCATAATTACATTCTTTTTCTTTTGTTTTGATTTTTGCTTTCTTTTTATTGTTTCCACTGCACAATATTTCTGCAGCCATTCTGAAGGAAGAATAAACATGCAGCTGACGTCATCGTCGCAATCACTCAATATCTGGTGAGCGAAATCGACAAGAAAAGCATTAGAACCCAAGTGGAGAGAACTGCATTAAGCGGCTGGAGAGTGAACTGTTCCTTCTGGGACACGTGCTCCAAAGAAATTTATTACATCCCAGGTGCATTACACGGCTGTTGCGTTAAATTCGGTTGCTGGCGACTCAGTGTTGTTGTCACTGGCTGAAAATGACGTAAGAGCTGAGGGCGATTACCGTTACTGATTAGGTGGCCGAGTGTAATGACTACGTGTTTGTTCCCGGACACCGCTCCTTCCACCACCAGTACCCCCTCCCTCCACCCCCCCCCACCCCCACTCCCTCCACACACACACACACACACACACACACACACACACACACACACACACACACACACACACACACACACGCTGACACAGTCACAAATACACGCCCCGCCCCAAGCCCCCCTCCTCCCTACACACACACACACACACACACACACACACACACACACACACACAGTCTCACACACACACACACACACACACAGACGCACGCGCACGCGCGCACACACACACACACACACACACACACACACACACACACACGCACGTTTTCGCGCACGCACACACACACACACACACACACACACACACACACACACACACACACACACACACACACACACACACACAGTTCTCATCCGGGGAACCTGCTTAGCCTAACCGGTAAAGCGTTGGTGGCACTGTCAATGCGTTGGACTTCTAATGCTCGGGTCGTGAGTTCGATCCCGGCTGGGGCCAAATATTTGTGCTGGCTTTTTCATCGTTGTCCCGTCTTTGATATCACCCTATGTGGTGGAAAAGGACGTTAAACCCCCAAACACCCACCCACTGTCATTGATCGGGTGGTGATGTCAGAAAGAAACCACGTATTTTTGCACTGGCATTTTCTCTATGCCCGTCTTTGATTTCGCTCTTCCGTAATGAAAAAGGACGTCCGACTTCCATACACCAAGTACCAGTGAAAATAAACGTACTATATATCGTCCTCCCTCCAACCCCCCCCCCCCCATTGTCACCCTAGCTACTTCCGGTCTCCTCCCCCACCCACCCACTCCCCTACATCCAACCCCATCCTTCAACAGGAGGCCAATTACAGGATGCGACAGTAAAAAAAAAGCAAACAAAAACAAAAAAACAAAAACGTGCACTGATGTTTTGCTGACAAACTCGCAATATGGGGCCAAATCTCGGTAGCCTACATTGGTTGCGAAGAGGTACTTTTGGATATAAGAGGATTTCCGGTAGGGAAGAGTTGTCGGGGGAGGTGGGGTGGTCGGGGCTGGGGGAGGGGGGGCAGGGCGGGGGGGGGGGGGGGGGCACGCTTTGACGGGCGTTGTTCGAAACCCGGGGGGGGGGGGGGGGAGGAAGAAGAAACCTAATCGAAACTAAATTAATTTTCAAGCCCGGAACGGACTTAATAAGCCTGACAATATCCTATTGTTATTTCATTACGCAGCAAGCACGCCCCACTAAGAAAGCCGCTGCTCTGAACTCAATTCTAGCACAGGTTCAAATCAGATTACTCGACAGGTGAAATTCAGGTTCATTAGGAAAAAGGAGCCAGGCAGAATTCTCTCTCCAAGCTTGGCGCGATCAATGCACCAGTACTAGGACCTGGCCACCTCCATTCAAGAACCAGGGCCATGTTACAGATAGTTCCCCTGAATTTCCGCGCCTGGTAAATGAGCTCTGTGGAAACTCTAGGATCCTGAAGCTTTGATATTCATCACCGGAAAGGGAGAGAGTGGGACGGGCGTGGGCTCTAGACTTGCTCCTTGCTCCCCGTGATGAGCTTGTCGAGGTGGAATCAATGAGCAGGGGGGACTCAAAGGTTGCCTCCGAGCGAGGACTTCGGTATCACGGGGGATAACGTCCGCCGTGTCACGTGGCTTGAAGGTGTACGATGAGAAAATATCAACATCGCTCTGTTTCGGCAGATTAATCCAGAGTCTCCAGAACAACAGCAAAACCGCGCTAGGGGAGAACAGCATGGGTGTTAACAGGGGGTAAACCACGTGATTTGAAAGTCTACGTGGAGCTCGGAATCTGCAAGGAGAAGGAATTGAGGGTGCGTCCAAATAGTGCGAGGCAGTGTGAGCACGTGGGAGGCAGTGTGCGGACGTGCGAGGAAATGGGAGAAAAGCTAAAACACCTAAAATCCCTGAAATCACGCAACAGAAAATGTGTTTCTGGTATTTCCGGTGGGGAGGGGGAGTAGGGGGTGAGAGCTTTAGTTTTGTCAGCTTTGCTGAGTAGCGGAAAGTCGAATTAATACTATTGATCCGTTTCAAACAGTCTGCCCGCCGATACTAATTCTAAAAGGAGTGAAAAACTGGCCTGTTCTGCAATACTAGAGTTACACACACACACACACACACACACACACACACACACACACACACACACACACACACACAACTATCAAAATCACACTTGATGTTTCCTTTTTTCGGGGCTTTTAGATGATTTAGCTCTTCCTAACATTTCCTCGCATGCCCTCGAATAATCGATTCTGCCTCGCACTATTTAGACGGCCCCTCAACGCTTGTGACCATGGTTCTCGTGCTTTACGTGGCGAGCTTACCCTCCGCAGGGCCCGGGTCGTGATGTGTATGCTGAAGGTTTCGGCAGACGATCCTGGTGTGCCGTCTGGAATTCAGCGTTGCTCTGAGACTGTAAACGGCACGTAATGGGCAGACTATTTGGCCTCGGTCGGAGGTGTCTCCCTTGGAAACATCCTCTCTGATATTGTTGCCCACCGCATCCAGTTCTGGTTCTGTATATATAGCTGTGTGCTGCCCACTTTTCGTCAGGGGCAGATAATCAGGTAACGGTCGGAGCGGTGTGTTATCGTTAGTGGGCGGAAGTTGAACACAGTAGTCTCCCTGAATCTTGGCCACTTCCGGGATTTTTGTTGTTTTTGTTTTTGTTTTGTTCAAACCATCACGGATTCTGATCGAATGTCTAATGAAGAAAGAGGTGTCTTGGGTAGCATAATTATTTTGTATCTCTCAGGAATGCACTGGTCGGTTCTTACACTTATAACAGTACACACGCAAGCGTGCAGAAAGTCGGTACTTCAAAGTCAGTTACCGGTGTAGCATCCGGTCCGGTCCCCCCTCTGAAGTAGTCCCCCGGGGGACCAATTCGTGGCAAAAACTGCTCTATAATGGTCCCCCCCTTAGACATCCAGCCTCGTTTTCGACTGGTCCCCCTGGGCGATTTTGGTCCCCCCTCGCATCCAAAATAGGCCCCCTCTCGAACTGGTCCCCCTCTTTTCTAACCAATGTAGAGCTATGTCAGTATTTATTTTTAACTTTATTGTTACAAAACTTTATTGTCCCCAAAAGCACAGGGCCATAGGAACATTTTTTTTCTTTTTTTCCGATTTATGTGCTTGTTGTTATTTTTGTGTGTGTGAGATATATTTGTTTGGTTGTGTTCTTGTTTCTTTCAGTTGTTTTTTTGCATTGGTTGTTTTTTGCTGTCCACATTTCCTGTCATTTTTTTAAAACTGGAAATAGCATTTAGAGAATAACATCAAAGACCAAGTATCTAATATTTTCTATACAACGCCATAGAAAAATATTTCTTCAAAATTAAGTAAGTGTCCATGACATGAAAACTAGTTGCCACCTTTGGCTTTCAGCGTACTTCAAGTAGACAGTCAAGACTGAGTACCAGTGTCTCAAATCATGACCCTTGAAACAACAAAAACAGCAGAAGACTAACAGTTCTGGTCTAAGGAGTGACACAAAAAACAGGAGCAAAGTGATGTCCAAGATTCATTATATAAATTACTCTGTCTGTTTTCAATGGGGCCGATTGCCAAACTGGCCCGTATTTCAGCCACCTAGGTTGTCGGCCTGGAGCCTCTCTTGTGAACACATACACGGGCGTGTCCAAGAGGGTGGCTGCAGCAAATATCTCAACCTCGGTGGCCCAAGTACGGAATGAATTGTCGTGTACTTATAATTATAGGCATGTTTGACACGAGTCACGTGACGTGTCAAGAAGCGTGGCGACCGTTTTCTCATCCCACAAAAAAAATAAATAAAAGAAAAGAAAAAACAAATCTAAACTTTTAAAAGTGATTTAACTTCGTAGATTTGCCGTTCTATGTAGCCTATACTTTTGTTTTTTAGTGGCGACCGTTTCCTCATCCCACAAAAAAAAAAAAAGAGAAAATAAAAAAAACAAAAGTATAGGCTACATAGAACGGCAAATCTACGAAGTTAAATCACTTTTAAAAGTTTAGATTTGACACTGTAACCTTGACCCAGTTCAAGATCATCTTGAATAACATCTCTGTACAAAAATGAAAATAATTATACATATAACGAAAGAGGTGTGTGTGTGTGTGTGTGTGTGTGTGCGCGTGTGTGTTTGCGTGCGTGCGTGCGTGAGTGAGTGTGCACGCGTGCGTGCGTGCGTGCATAATGTGTGTGTGTGTGTGTTTGAGAGATGGGGGGAGGAGAGAAAGTGTGGGGGGCGAGAGAGAGAGAGAGAGAGTGAGAGAGATCCAGAGTCACGTTTTCTACTGAGTTGACACACACTATAACAATAAAGTTAAAAATAAATACTGACATAGCTCTACATTGATTAGAAAAGAGGGGGACCAGTTCGAGAGGGGGCCTACTTTGGATGCGAGGGGGGACCAAAATCGCCCAGGGGGACCAGTCGAAAACGAGGCTGGATGTCTAAGGGGGGACCATTATAGAGCAGTTTTTGCCACGAATTGGTCCCCCGGGGGACTGCTTCAGAGGGGGGACCGGACCGGATCCTACACCGGTATGATCATTGTGACACTGCACGCTCAAGCTTCCAACATATAATCTTCTCTCGTGCAAACACACACACAAACATCTCAGAGTCTTATCTACAGTCATAGCGTTCTAGCACATTCTGAACCTCTATTATGAAAGAACCAATCAAAAATCAGAAAGTAAATTACCTCATTACTATTTTAAAACTGAGAAGAATCCAGATTTTTCGAGTACACACGCCCGCCGAATCTACGCGCGTTATTATATAACACTTTCTAATCGTAAACAAGTCATAAGAAAGCGATTTGCACGAGATTTCCGGGCGACTCAGACCTTGACCCTAAACGCGTACCGCCTCCCGTGGCGAGATTAGCTACAGTCAAAACAAGGTCACCACTTCTAGAATTTTCGTGAAAACAATAGAAACTTCTGGGTCACAGAAAACAGATCTACATTACTAAAGCACAATATGAACTAAACGAGGCAACTTCTCTGTCTCACTCGACCTTCTAAAAAAAAACAAACAAACAACACAGCTATTATTTATCAACACAATACAAAACACAAACAAAACTAACAGCCACACTCGTAACAATCAGGGCCCTACAACTAAATGGAAACAAAAAAGAAGAAGGGTTGCTTCGTCAAGGCCATTTTAACCAACACCATGTACTGACTGCAGACTTGTGCACCAAAATGTCACGTGCCCACCACCATCACCATCGTAAGTGTGCGTTCACTGAGGGAATAGGATTTTCAACTCCAACGCGAAGTCAGTTCTGCTCTACGGATGCGAAACATGGAGGACAACAAAGACGATGTGGCAGAAGATCCAGACATTTCTCAACACCTGTCTGAGGTGCATCTTCAACATCCGATGGCCAGAGAAGATCCGGAATGAAGAGCTGTGGGAGCGAGCGGGGCAGGAACCAGTGGCCAAGCAGATCCTGCGGAGGAAATGGGGCTGGATTGGACACACCCTCAGAAAGCCAGCATCCAGCACCATACGCCAAGCCCTGACATGGAACCCGCAGGGGAAAAGGAAGAGAGGCCGGCCTCGCAACAGCTGGACGCGGGACACTGAGGCAGAGCTGTATAAGCAGGGGGACCAACTGGACTGGAGTGGCAAGACTAGCCCAGAACAGAGTGCGATGGCGAAGGGTTGTCGATGGCCTATGCTCCACTTGGAGCCAAGGGCCTAAGTAAGTAAGTAGAGGGAATAGGATTGGCGTCAGTCTCGTAGACTGGAAGAGTACTCGGGTTCGAACTTCGGGGTTTCCGAACAGTGCGCGTTTACATGCGGTCTGTTTCGTATCGTTCTGGGGAGCCGGGGTGGTCGAATGGTAGAGTGTTGGACTTCTAATGCTCGGGTCGTGAGTTCGATCCCCGCTAGGGCCAAATATTTGTGCTGGCTTTTTCATCGTTGCCCCGTCTTTGATATCACCCTATGTGGTGGAAAAGGACGTTAAACCCCCAAACACCCACCCCACCCCCACCCTCGTATCGTTCTACTCCGTATAGGTGCAGACGAGAACAGACCGATTGTGATCAGACATGCAACACAATGTTGTTGGTTTTTTGTTGTTGTTGATGTTGTTGTTGTTGTTGTTGTTTGGTTTCTTTTTTTGTTTCTTGTTGTTGTTTGTTTGTTTCTTGTTTTGTTTTTGTGTTTGTTTTCTGTTTGTTTTGGGGTTTTTTTGTTTGTTTGTTGTTGTTTTTTTTTTGGTTTTTTTTTTTTTTTTTTTTTGGGGGGGGGTGTTGTTGTTGTTGTTGTTGTTCTTCTTCTTCTTCTTCTTTTTGTTTTGTTGTTGTTGTTTGGGGGGGGGGGAGGTGGCCGAAATATAGGGCGTTGGACTTCCAATAATCGGGTCGTGAGTTGGAATCCCGGCTGGGGGCCAAATATTTGTGCTGGAGTTTTCATCGTTGCCCCGTCTTTGATATCACCTGTATATGGTGGAAAAGGACGTTAAATCCCCAAGCCCCCACCACCCGACCTTGTTTTGTTTTGTCTGTTGGCTTTTTTTGTTGTTGTTGGGGTTTCCCCTTAACAGAGCTGCCGGTGATTACCGCAGTCACCCCTTTCTCCCCGTAGCCTATAAACTTGTCGATTCGGGGACAGTTTGATTCTTCCGTCCCCGATAATGCGCCATGTTTAATGTGGCCTGCCTCCCTGCTTCAGCGGCGCCGAGGCCCATCAGCGTCATCAGCAATTTGTGATAAAACTCCGGCTCTCGCTTCCATGATCCATGATTGTAGACCACTCCGCCTATTACGTTGAGTCTTCGATGGCGCAGTGCGTCAGTGCTGGAACGACAACGGGGATGGAAGGTTTCAATGAAAAAAAAAAAAAGAGTGTGTTTCCGAGTTCATCATTACAGATATTTCTTCTCTCATTTTTTTGTTTTGTTTGTTTACATTCCTTCTTGGAGGCAGGCGCGTAGGAAGATGCTGAGAGGAAGGGGGGCCCACTGAGTCGGGTGAGCCATACGCCCGCGGTGAAGAAGGGTGGGGGGGGGGAGGTTTACGTGTGTGTGTGTGTGTGTGTGTGTGTGTGTGTGTGTGTGTGTGTGTGTGTGTTGACTGCCAAGGGTTGTGTCCTGCGACAGCAGAGCAAGGGGGCCCCACCACTGGTGAGCCCCCTCTCCTCTTATCAAAAGCAAGGGGGACCCAAAGATATTCGGGCCCCACTTCCAAAAATCGAACGGGGGCCTGGGCCCCCAGGGCCCCCGTGGTTCCTACGCCTCTGGGAGGGGTGTGTATACCTTCTCGAAGTCGAATACTGTTCTAGTTGCCCAACGAAGACAGACAGGAGCCGGGAGAAGGAACGAGTGATATCCCTTGCTTAGGCTCATGACACACGGGAGGCATTTTTTTTTCCGAAATATTTAGGGCAAAGGCATGTTGTAGCTGCATGTCACACGAGAAACACAGAAAAACGCCGTGTTCGCAGTTTGTTCGGACTAAAAACACTCCTGTGTGACAGCGGCCTCAGGCTGCTTTCTTTCTCTGTAAAGCTTGGCCCAAAAATATGTCTAGAGATTGATCGATGCTGCCCCCTCATCCCCAACACACACACACACACACACACACACACACACACACGCACACACACACACACACGCACACACATCACGTGGCGAACTGCTGGTCTTCCCAATTATACCTAGGAAGTCATCTCTGGCACCACTGAGGCACTGCATGGGTTCAGGTGGTCAATGAACTGGTAAGACCCGGCTGCGAGCAATTAATTTCTTTATTATCTCTTACTCAATGTTATATATATATGTAGTAGATGTTATTAGAAGTTAGAATTAGCAACGGCAGGTACGAAAATTTACTGCCGCGTTAACTACCTCCACCGTTGAAAAATACAGATTCATTGATATTGTGTGTGTGTGTGTGTGTGTGTGTGTGTGTGTGTGTGTGTGTGTGTGTGTGTGTGTGTGTGTGTGTGTGTGTGTGTGCGCGCGCGTGTGACCGCACGCACGCATGTTCGTCGAACAGATGTGGATTCTGCCATACAAAATAACTACGCGACCAGCTAAAAATGAATTTCGCACGCAGTTAAAAATCTTTATGAATGCGCAGCCTCACGACTTTATGTTCCAACGGCAGAAGCACAGGAACTTTAATCTGTCCTTGAACAAACGAACCACAGACGACATCACCGGAAACGCGTTTCCGAAAATCAGAGATCCTCTTCCACAGCCGCCGCTGGAAACGATTTAGCGAGTAGATTACTGGTTCCAGTTATATATCATCTGTACTCTGTCGCGTCCGCTGTCCCAAGAGAGATCTCGATCAACGATTGATGGCTGCACGGCTGAATGGCAGAATGGAAACTGTTGTGATGGTGGGGGCTTTAGTGTTCGTTTACACTGCAGCCACTCGAGCGAATGAAAACAACGCGACCAGCGGAGCGTGACCAACGACGCTGTCCGGCGTTTAATCATGCACTTGGTTTGGCGAGACGCCGTGTTCTTGCTGTCGGTCACGCATCTGTGTTTGTTTTCTCTCGACGTCCTGTTGGTTTTAGAGGGGAGATTTTGTGAAGACTGAGAAGCATGGAAATGTCATCGCACTGGAATTGATCATATGAAGCGTGTGTGTGTGTGTGTGTGTGTGTGTGTGTGTGTGTGTGTGTGTGTGTGTGTGTGTGTGTGTGTGTGTGACTGTATCTGTGTGTGTGTGTGTGTGTGTGTGTGTGTGTGTGTGTGTGTGTGTGTGTGTGACTGTATCTTTGTGTGTGTGTGTGTGTGTGTGTGTGACTGTATCTCTGTGTGTGTGTGTGTGTGTGTGTGTGTGTGTGTGTGTGTTGACACGTGATAGAGTCAGAAGGGTATCACTGAATTAATAGCCATTTCTTATTTTTGGATTTTGCATGGTACAATATTTTTTATGTTGACACTTTTAATTTCCTGAGAGTAAGATCTCAATACATGTGGGCATATAAGTTTACACTGGAACCACTCGAGCGAGCGAAAACAACGCGACCGTTGGAGCGTGGCAAATAATTTCACACCGGTGACGCGGCTAAGCCGCGAATCCAACCGGCTGTCGATCGCAGTGACTGTTTTAGGCCGGAAAAGCGCGACACACATGCGGTGATGTGCAAGAATGCTGCCAGGAAAGCTAAGAACTGAAATGAATTTCATCATATTGTTATATGCACATATCAGTAAGACTTTCATCTTCCCACCCAAAGCGATTTTATATCGAAAATTTTATTCATGTAAGGACACGAGTCATATTTGTTCGACTGCAATGAGACTCGGGAGCTATTTTGCAGTTTAACACGAAGCTGACAAAAAATACCACGTTAATTCCAGTAGTTTCAAAACAGACACGTATCCGTGATGTCTTTGTGACTTGCATGCCAATTGTTGTGACGTAGGATGCTTTAGTGTTTTCGCAATTTAAAAAAATATCAGAGCAGTGCGAAATCCTCGGCTAAGAACCGGCCAACCGTCTGTTTGATACAGGCTGGTTCTTAGCCGGGGCGAGTGCTGGTTCATAGCCACAAAATATTCACTACCAATTTTCTTTCTCGAACTGCGCTCGATCTAAGCCACAAATTGCACTAATCTTCTAGGTGTGGCCGCAAGACATATTATAAAACTGGGACGTTTTCATAAACGTCACTTTCCTTTCTGTAATTTTATATTATCGCGAATGAAAGTGAATTTTCTACAGAAAACGAGACTAAATTGCTTCCAACGTGAGTGTACGCGCAAGTAGCACCACAAAAACCACTTAAGAGTTGAACAGAGACCTTCTGCGACAAGACAGGCCAACCTCAGATCGAGACAAGCTTTCACAAGTACAGCGCAGATGATTTTCTGAGAGAAGTCGCGTGCGGCCAAGCAACGCTAGCGCTTAGACGCCGCAAGCCGGTCAGAATCGGGATAGCCGCGTCACCGGTGTGAATTTTGTCGTTTAATCATGCACTTCGTTTGCCAATAGGACACCGTGTTCTGCTGTTGGTTACGCTTTCGCGTTTGTGTTCTCTCACACCATGCTGGTTAGAGGGGAGATTTTTAAAGTGAAGTAGAAAAATGTAATGTCATTGGAATTGAAGAGTTTACTAGTAGCGCTGGGGGAGGAGGGAGGAGGAGGGGGCGCGTGTGTGTGTGTGTGTGTGTGTGTGTGTGTGTGTGTGTGTGTGTGTGTGTGTGTGTGTGTGTGTGTGTGTGTGTGTGTGTTGCCATAGAAAAAGTTCTACGCGCCCAGTCGGAAAATTGAGATGACGGTGAAATTAGCACATACACATGTATAAAACGAAATGCATGTTGTATGTATTTAGTGAAAGGGAGTTTTGAGCAGCCCACAATCCCTTTTCCTCGATAATGGGACTGCACGATACTGTACTGGCTCTTTCAATGATAGTTACGTTTGGACACGTCTTCGGGGGAGCCGGGGTGGTCGAATGGTAGAGCGTTGGACTTCTAATGCTCGGGTCGTGAGTTCGTATCCCGGCTGGAGCCAAATATTTGTGCTGGCTTTTTCATCGTTGCCCTGTCTTTGATATCACACGTATGTGGTGGAAAAGGACGTTAAACACCCACCCACCCATCCTTGACACTTCTTTGTCTCCTTTCTTCTTCTCCAACTCCCTGGGTATCGGCACTGCTCAACCAATTAACATAAATAACGGAACAGAAGCTGGCGTGAAAAATTAAATGAGATGAAAAGGCGTAGGAAAAAAAGGGGACAGGAAGGAGAGAAGAAAGGAGAAGATAACTTATCAGACGTTACTGTCGTAAAAATGAAGTAGGGAGCGTGAATTGTTGGTGGTAACGGCCCGTCTGCGCAGACACGTCGTAAGTGTTGAAATTTAAGTGGCGAAGCGACCCGATAAATCAATAAACTGTCGTACGGTTTGAAAAAGGTGAAAACGAGGTGATTGGACACAGCTCTAAGGGGCAGGTTACTCTAACTGAACAGTCCAGCTGAACACTTATTCAATCCAGTCAGACTGCCAGGTCGGCCACATTTTTGTGTGTCCTTGACTGTAATGGACAAGTTTCATACAAACAGATCCAGTTCACAGTCAGTGGAAGCGAGGCAACCGTGAATAAGGCTGTACACATTTTTCAATTCAATTCAATTCAATATAACTTTATTGTTTGTCGATGGCAGAAAATTTTCTTCTGGCTCTCACACACACACACACACACACACACACACACACACACACACACACACACACACACACACACACACACACACACACACACACACACGCACACATTAATTTATCTAGACATATAAATCCATACATATTAAACACAGATCCTAAAGTAATGTGTGATGTCCAAGTCTAATACTATGCAACTAAACTAAGAAATCTAAACTAAAAGATGGCAAGGGCATAGCGCACATGACACAGCTGAGTTGTAAGCCCAGTTTTGAAAATCTCAACAAATAAAATCTATACATTCTGGGGACGGGCAGTAAACACAGTCATGAGTTTAAAATAGATACTGCTGAGGGAATGAAAGATTTCTTAAACAAATTTTTCCTCGCTCTCGGTACTCTGTAGCGGCGCCCAGACGGGAGTTCTTGGAACTGATCATGGAGGGGGTGGGTGGGGTCGTTGACAATTGTAGTGGCCTTCCTCCTGACAGCCGTTATATAAAGATCATCTAGAGAGTACTGACCCAGGCCAACTATCTTTCCTGCCACTCTGACTATACGAGACAGCCTTGCTTTGTTCTTCATGCTGAGACTGCCGTACCAGACTACGATGTTAAATGCCAGTACACTTTCAATTAAACTTCTATATACAGTTTCTAAAATTTCAGGACAAACATTAAAAGCTCTCAGTTTTCTAAGGAGGTACAGACGCTGGTTGGCCTTCTTCACGATAAAATCAGTGTTCTGAGTGAAGTCTAGTTTGTTGTCTACTATTGTGCCGAGGTACTTAAACTCAGACACTACCTCCACAGGGTGGTCGTTCACAATGACCGGCTGGAAGGGAAGATCACAGTCTCTTCTTTGGTCGATCACAAGTTCTTTTGTTTTTTGCACATTTAACTGAAGGAAGCTCTCTGTACACCAGCTAGCTACCATACCAATCAGTGAAAAATAACTGGCAAGGGAGTCTTCGTCTTTTAACATGCCAACTAAAGCCATGTCATCGGCAAACTTTAACAAACAGGTTACATCAGTATTTTGGCCCTGTCGGGATTGGAACCCGGGACCTTTCGATCTCCCCCACGCTCAAACCGTTGAGGCACCGACTCCCCCGAAAGATGGACGTTAGAGTTTTAAAGGGGATTCGGAGGGGGGGGGGGGGGTGGTGGTAGAGGATTCCACAACTTCCCCCACGTTAATGCTGTCCGCATAGTATAATCATGGCGGTGGGAGGGTGCACGCGCGATGTAATGGCATTGATTGGGGCACAAAAAAGGAGAAGAAGAAAAAAAAGCGGGGACCATTGATTAAACTTCTAGCGGTTAGCGTGACGAGAGGCCGGCAAGGTCCCGGGCGCTAATCGCACTGAACGCGGCTCCAGACGGCAGACAAATCCCTCCGGTTCACGGCAGCCAGCAGCAATGAAAAGACGCCGTCACTCAAAGCCGGACCGGACTCAAGAAAGAAGGAACAAAGACAAGAAAAAGCTTCGTGCTTTACAAGTTGGACGCCGGTGTAAAATGCAAAAATAAAGTCCCTTGAGAACAGTTGGCTGGGCTTTTCGTTTCTCTCTGTTTTTTTTTATATTTTATTGGGTCCTTTTTTTTCGTCTTTTTTGTGGGTGGTTGGGGTTAACATTTATGTCCATCACGTAAGATTGATACCAAAAGCGGGGAAACGAGGAAAATCCAGCACTAAATTGTGGCTTTGAGCTGGGAACTGAACTCACGGCCGGAACGCTGACAGTGGAACGCACTACGAGCTTGATTATTCCGGCTGCCCCCCTCCCCCCTCCCCAACACACACACACACACACACACACACACACACACACACACACACACACACACACACGCACGCACTCACGGACGCACGCACGCACACACACACACCTCGTCACGATTTTTTTTTCTGCAGAAAGATCGCCCACAGCTTTTTCTGCAGGAAAAAAAAAAACCTTTTCTCTGCAGAAACAACTTTTTTTCTGTAAAAACAACTTTTTCCGCAGAAAACGCTGAATTTTGTCATTTCCCCTTTTTGCTGAAAAACGAACTTTGAATTCTCTGCAGAAAAACAAGATTGTAGGGTTTTTTGGTGTGCAGAAACACTGAAAGTGCGGTTTTTGTGCAGAAAACCTGACATTTTGTCACATTCCGCCAGTGCCATGATTCCTTTTTAACTTAGAGCAGAATCTACATCGTTCCCAAAAACAGTCACCCAAGGCCTAGCGCTCGCGAAAAATACCTTGACACCCATTCTCGCAGGGAAGCAATTTGTTGCAGCGAGGACAAGACTCAACTTGATACAACTTGTACACAAACAACTTCAATCTGTTTAACCGTTTCGGTAATACCTTCACTGTTCACGCTAACACCCGAACAGACAGATGTAACGCAGCCCCAGAAACTAAGCATCAGCTGGATTTTTCACTCAAGCCGTCTGGCTGTGTCCTCAGTTGTCTGCAGGCCGAAGGACACAAATACACAGATCCTCAAAATTCCTGTATATTCCCTGTTAGCCTCAGGCATCATAGTCACCCCTAAAAATGCTTCAACCTAGAAACAGTTACCACCATGAACAAAGGCACGCACCTGACAGTCGCTCTCTTGGTGCACTCGCAGAGAAGACACGCCGGGGATACAACAGGATAGAACTCCAATACTTTATTAACAGAAGATGCGTGGAGAACAAACTCATGAAAGAAGAAGAACCCAGAACGCTGTGCAGGGCTGCTTATATACTATATATAAGGTAAGATCTAGAACATTCCTCAACTTACTGGCAAGTACGGAATCTTTCCAAAGTTACGTAATCTACTGACGTTACTGCACCAGAATGTTCTGGGATGGTCTAGAAATTTCCATCGAAATGCAGTGGCTTTTCGCGATCTCTACAACAGGGCCACAACCGAAACAGAGTCAACAAACGTGGGATGAGTATCTTAAGTGTACGAAATGTGCAAACCCAGATTCTTTTTTTTTTTTTCTTTTTTTTTTTTTTTTTTGGCTGCCCCAACTCTTTTGCCAACTCCAGTGGTGTTCCTCCCTGGTAATGGGTGGAACCCACGGAGGACTCGGAAGCTGAGACAATTTTTATTATGCATGATGATGGAGATGAGGATGATAGTAAGATGATGCTATGGAGGTCCATGTGGTTTGGGACTGCGGGACAGGGCCGCATTCCACGCTTCCTGTCATAGATATCCCGGCATTAACCAGGCCCGGCCGTGTAATCATCCACATCATAAGACGTGTCATACTAAGGGAAGCACCCCCAAAGTCGCACCCGTGAAGTGGGTGAAACTCGGCTGTGTGGGAACAGCCTCCCCATCGGGCCCATAGCACACCCGCTCTGGGTAGGAGCCGACCTAGGTAGGAAAAATCCCGCTTGCCTCGGCTGGGATTCGAACCCGGGTCTCCCGGTCCATAGTCCGAAGTGCTAACCACTACACTACGGGGGCCGGTGCTAACCCAGATTCTTCATAAAATCTCTGACATCAAAAAAAAAAAAAAAAAAAAAAAGCGGCAATCACACGCGACATTCGAGAACCACTGCTCACTTTCGCCCACTAAAGGGATTTCACACGAAACACTAAGCTACATGAAAGACATTAAATGTCTCAGGGGTGATGCTGTTTTTTCTGGCCAGCAACAGAAATCGGACCCTGCGCTTTCTGGTCGTAACTTTTTGCAGCCCTGTATTCTGGACCGTGGAACTGGAACTCGTCCTATTGGCTTACACGATCCTCACCGAAGTGACAGTAATTCCGAAACGTACCAACAAATCGCATTAGCTTTTCTGACACAGTTTGCCAGGGCTTTGCTGCTGCAGTCGACACGGTATACCCAGCTATGCACCGGATTTGGTTTCCGTTCAGAGCTGAAACTGCCTCAGCACCGGCCCCCGTAGTGTAGTGGTTAGCACTTCGGATCATGGACCGGGAGACCCGGGTTCGAATCCCAGCCGAGGCAAGCGGGATTTTTCCTACCCAGGTCGGCTCCTACCCAGAGCGGGTGTGCTATGGGCCCAGTGGGGAGGCTGTTGCCGCACAGCCGAGCTTCACCCACTTCACGGGTGCGACTTTGGGGGTGCTTCCCTTGGTATGACACGTCTTATGATGTGGATGATTACACGGCCGGCGCCGCAGGTGCCGTAGTTCCCGGGCCTGGTTAATGCCGGGATATTTATGACAGGAAGCGTGGAATGCGGCCCTGTCCCGCAGTCCCAAACCACATGGACCTCTAGAGACCTCTAGACCTCTTACTATCATCCTCATCTCCATCATCATGCATAATAAAGAAATTGTCCCAGCTTCCGAGTCCTCCGTGGGTTCCACCCATGACCTGGGAGGAACACCATTGGAGCTGGCAAAGAGTTGGGGCAGCAAAAAAAAAAAAAAAAAAAAAACTGCCTCAGCCGTGCAGGCGTGAGGACACAAATTGAGCGTGGGGTCATGAGCGACATTGCAGGCGTGAAATACAACAGGCCCTGTATGCGAAAAAGAGGGGGAGATTATCGGGTCCTGGCTCTTATTGCAGCAAACGCGAATATAAGCAAAGTGCAACAGTCCAACTCAGCCAAATTTAAATCCATGCAGACATAAATTAATTATGATTTTTTTTTTTAGTGAGGCCACCGGTGCACAACCCCAAACTTTTTTTATACTTTTTTTTTACTACTTTATTGTCCTTTTCGGGAAATTCGGGCTGCTTCCCCCGGGGGAAGCGCGTCGCCGCGGTGCAGCGCCACCCAATACCTATCCTTCCTCTCTCTCTCTCTCTTTAAACAATTTTGCAACTTACTTGGCAGAAATTGAGTTAATCGGCTTGCGAGGGAAAGGAGAATCCTAATTCACTGTCGTGAAAAGAAAAAAAAAAAAAACCCTTACCATTATCCCAACTTCCGCTCACTGCACACATACAGACACATGTGCGCATGCATTTCTTTATACACATGCACGTGTATATGCGAATTTCAAATCCATAGCACCTAAGCATTTTTCCCTCGCTTGACGATAGATTTTTACCCATATCAGTCCACACAAATGGAAGCTTTTACATTCCAGATCAATGCTTTGAAAGTAAATGGCGTTGTTTTTGGATTTCTCCTCATGAGCGATGGCTGCTTTTGTTCCTTGAGCCTGTAAGAATGTTTGTGCATTAGCAAGCATTTGCCTCTATTAAACACAGAGCATGTGAAACACCGCTGCACACCGCAAACATCGTGTTTATTTACATATATGCATGAATTCTTTGCGGGGACTGAACACAACAGCCTCTGAGAATGTGCATTAGCAAGGATCTGTCGAATATGGCTGATCCATCGCAAACAAATCCCATCTGTTTACATGACGATCAAATCCGCTCAGACCGCGAACACAAAAGCGTATAAGTACGTGCATTAGCAGCACTCCGCTTTCAAAATAATGGCTAACATAATATTAACACACGTGGAGTTCTGCTCTTGAAAGTGTCTTCTATTTGCATATATGCATCAAGCTCCGGCCACAGAACCAGACCAAAGAGAATGCATGAGCAAGGATCTTGTTTCAGATCAAAAGCAACTAAAACCCTTGATTTCAGCCACAGAGCTATCGTCTATTTACATATATGCATTTTATTCTGCGCAGGCAGTAAGCAGGAGAGACTAGACACAGCATTCTGGTGATGCATTTGCCCCTCCCCCCCCTCACACACACACACACACACACACACACACACACACACACACACACACACACACACACACCCTCTTTTTTGTATTCTCAGCTCGCTCTCTCCGCTGTCACAGTGTTGTCTCGGCAAACACTTCACCGTCGGTTCCCCTGATCACTATTTCGCCAGGAAAAGCACAAATAAATACGTAGAACTGCCAGTCTGAGCCAAGCACCACCATAAATCCGCTGGTCGCGACAGGATGAATTGCCATTTCGGTCCTCGATTCCAGCCTGGTCTGGGGGTAGGTCCCCTGGGGTGGGGCTGGGGTCGATCAGATGTATCCTGGCGGACGAAGGAGGCTCAGAGAGGCGCGGGATAGCATCTGGACGTGTCCAAAAGCACGCCCAATTCATAAATCACATAAATCACAGGCTGTAATATATAAAAGTGAAAGTGGTATCCTTCTACTTTACTGTATCGTCCACTTAATCAAGCGTCCGAGGAAAATGGCTTGGCCATATCATACGCTCAGACTCCGAAAGTACTATACGACTATGCTCCAGAGAAGCCAGTTTATGTTTTGAAACAGTTGAGTTTGTGAGGTTGTGCGAGCGAAAATTCAAATTCTTCTACTCAACGGTTGCCCCAAACACGAGCTGACTCTTCGATATTCGCGTCGCGTAACGCCTTCTGTTGGGTCAGTGCTAGCTTGTGAGGCTCGGTGTGAGGGTGTTTAAGTGATATGACGTTAGACACTACAAAAAGCGTTGAGAACGATTAAAAACAAGTATAGGAATATGGGCCTGGGCTCGCATGTAAAACTCGAGGTTAATTTAACCCACAGATACGGGCCTAACCCAGACTAGGACAAAAGAAACCCCAAAACAAAATTAAATAAAAAAAGGAAGCAAAGAAAGAAAGACAAAAATCCTTCCATAACGGCATAGGCACCTTGCTGGAACGGACCCGCTTCCTAATTTAAAACAAAAAAAACAACAGAAAATTTAACCCTAGAGCTAGTTCAGTTTGAGGTTAGACTCTAACCCGGGGCTGAACACCCTAACCCCGACTTTTACATGCGAGCCCAGGAGTTGAAACAGATTTCCTCATTATCTGGTTTTATCAAAATACCTATTTGGAGTGGAGGTATTTGATAAAACTCTCTGGAGCTTAGCAATTTTTCCACTTGTAACGACTGACCGCTCAAATAATCAATACCTTTTTTTTTTTTTTTTTTTGCATGTACTTGTTTACCATTCAATGGCTCCTCCCGGATAGACTGGGATCTTTAACGTGCACAGTTGATATTTATGCAAGCACGTGTACACGAAGGCGAAAACGGGCACTGTAAAATTAATGAGTCTACTCGTGAATTTTGACTCGATTTGGTGAGGGAAAAATGTTCATCCAAATTCCTGCCTACCACAGGATTCCGGACCGCTGTGCATCAGGATCCGACCCAGACGGATGTCGTTTAACCACTAGGCCAGAGACCCCTTTGTCCGCTCGACTAATTTTCTCCCTTCCGAGCTGATCCAGATGATTGTGTACATACATACTAGGTTCTCACTGGAATGGCCACAATCAAGTCGGGCTGTACATCACTAAATGAGACAACTATTGCCGCTAGTCAATGCATCCGCAGTCATCCGAATTCACGCACTCCTCCGTTTTCTGTCACAGTAAATCGATTCCGTTTCTGTCTATGCTCTTGCTGTTGTGTATATCAGTGCCTCACATACGGCTCTGGAGAACTGGACATGTTTCACAATAACTAAATTATTGTCAGTCGATGATTTACTCAGATATTCCGCAGTGGCAGACGACAGGCCGATCTATGAAGAAATGGGGTGGAGTGGGTGTTTAGGAGTTAAACGTCCTTTTCCACCAGGTATGGGTGATGTCAAAGACGGGGCAACCAGAAGAAGGCCAGCACAAATATTTGGCCCCAGCCAGGATTCGAACTCACGACCCGCGCATTGAAAGTCCAACGCTCTACCATTCGGCTATCCCGGCTCCCCCTACGAAGAAATGACGATTATTGTAAATAATTAATTTTGTGTAAGGACTCACATTTCATCAGTCAACACACTGGCGGTCATGTGTAGCAGACGATCCACTAAGCGGTTAACGTTAGTTGTCTCCCCTGCCAGAGGGCACGTGAACTCAGACATAAGTGAGACTTAGTAGGGCTTCGTACGGAGAACTTCGCTGAGCAGCGTAACCCACTTGCATGTAAATTAGGCACGTTACGGGTACCATTAGCTAATCGCAGCGCGTTAGCAGCTCGCGGCCTCTGCCGTGTGAGCCTAATTTACATGTAAATGGGTTACGCTGCTCAACGAAGTCCTCCTTACGAAGTCCTACTAAATCTCACTAATGGCTGGCCATCGTCTTCTCCCGCTGCAGTATTTTCCACACAAATTTTGCCTGTGGTGCAGCCATGCAAGGCTTTTTGAACACTTCGCAGTCTGTTTCTTCCTCCAAAATGGAAGATAAGTATTGTGCACTTGATTCAAAGCTCTGATTTTAATGCTTGTTTGCATTTTTCTGATTTTCTTACTCGATGATACTGCTGGCCGGCTCGCTGCGCCGTAGGCTGAGTATGTCACAGTTCGTGACTGGCTGCCACAAAGGGGGGATAAAGAGTGATTTGGGGCATACGGAGTTATTGATATCACTGAAAAGTGCAGAAAATAAGCTTCTGACGTAAAATTATTTCTGTAGCATGGCGGAGACCGGATGAGATACGCTTGTTGAAAACTTGTAATTGAAACTGAGCGGCCATGTGGAGAAACTGCCTGGTAATAGTATGACGTGGGAATCATGTCAATATGGTGTATTGCATGCTCGTTTTTAACATGTAAGCTACATTCAGCCTTGAAACTTTCACCGAGGGTTGGGTTTGCGGGAGTTTAACGTCCTTTTCCACCACATACGGGTGATATCAAAGACGGGGCAACGATGAAAAAGCCAGCACAAATGTTTGGCCCAATCCGGGATGCGAACTCACGACCCGAGCATTAGAAGTCCAACGCCCTACCATTCGGCCACCCCGGCTTGTGTGAGTAGTTTCATGGTCCAAAAATTTAAAAAAAATATCTGAAAGTTGCTAAAATTATTAATGTGACCTACCACACGGATATTAGTGGGGTTTTTTGTTTTGTTTTTTAAATCATTTTCTCCAAAGTGGCTAGGCGGCTTTGTCCACCTTTTGTGGAGTGCGCGAGTGAGTTTTTGAGGCTTAACGCCGCTCAGTCAAGCCACAACGACTAATTCGCGGCTAAGTGTGTCTGCACTACGACAAAAACAAAACAAAAATGTAACGTTGGGCAGCTGATGCAAACTGATCTACAGAATAATATAAACCTAGGGCATGCGGGAGACACTGCACCTTCATGCTAATTTTGTGGGAGCCCGTCACATTACAAGTTAAGAAAAAGTGTTGGCTTTGCTTTCTCAGTCTCGACTCGACTCGACTCGACAGATTTTATTGATTCCGGCTATGGGCGGCTATCACGACGGTGAACAAAACAGAACAGCAACACTCGAACGCAAATAAATAAACATGAACAACAAGGACATTTACAGCACATTAACACCTAGACCGAATGAATGGTAAAAATGCTCTATATCGCACTTGCAACAGCATGGCGAGGCGCGGCGTTTGAAAGCCCAAAACAAGAATTTTGTCGTTGATAATCTTGTCCTCGCTATTGCTTTTTGTGATACTGATTGCTTCCGCAGTCTATGCCGGTTGGAGACGTCTGAGTATGAGGAATGTTTCTGACGTAAAAACAAACAAACTCCAAAATCATTCTTCTCTACTCAGGGGATCGACAAAACCATATTAGCGCAGGAAACGAAAAGTAGGAAATCATGAAGACGCACGTGCTGTTTAATAAGGTGGCACAAATGCGACATCGTCTGCAGTATTCAGCAAACCTTAAGCAACTGAAGCGTGGAGAAAGTCTGATGAAAAAAAAAAGCGTGAAGGAACTGAAACGTGTGAAAAATCGAAAACAGAAATGAAGCGTAAGACACACCTGAAACAGAATGGAAATATGACACCTGAATCAAGACTGAAACGTGAGCCAAACGCGGAACTGAAATAAAACAAAGCTAACAAGAGGGACAAGGACAAATCCGAAATGTGAGAAAAATCTAAGACAAATTTGAATTAAAACGAAAGAGCGGTGGTCTAAGATAGGTAGCGCGTCGGATTTAGCCGCTGCGCTACTGAACGGCCGTCACCAATGTCATGGCGATGAAGCGTGGGTTCGAGCCCAGGTCGAGCTTGTGATCAGTGATACCGGTTTTTCCGGGCTGCTCATCGGGGGTTTCTCTCCGGGTTATCCGGCTTTCCTCCCCCAGCAAAATTGTAAAAAATATAGAATAGGTATTGCGTGGCGCTGCACCGCGCCGACGCGCTTCTCCCGGGGGAAGGCAGCCCGAATTTTCCGAAAGGGATAACTTGATAAAGTAGTAAAAAAAAAAAAATAACCCAAAAAAAAACCCCAAACAACAACAAAAAAAAACAACAGAAGCATAACTGAAGCGAACGGCAAGCCTGAAAATGATTTCCAAATGTAACAAAGTGACGGATTAGAGAGCAAAACAAGTCAATGACACATTCAGTTCAGGTGCCAAGCGCGTTTTCTTCGTGATCTGCAACCGTGCAGTCCACATCCTGCTCCCGTGAACGTGAAAGCATTTACGTCGACAGTTCACTCCATCTCGCGGTAAAGAGTGTAACGACCTTGTATTGTTAACGCCCGGATCCCAGCAAGTCACCTGACAAAGACGTCTGTAAACTCCCATCATTCACCTGATAGGAGGATCGGCCGGCAGATCCAACCAATCAGCACACAATGCCGCGTCCCCTGAGGAGAATCCGGTGTCCGTGATTGACTAAACCGCTAGACTGTACCCACCACGCAACCCAGGGGACCGCCACAGTTACTGCTTCCTTTCTTTCTTTCTTCCTTTCTTTTTTTTCTGTCCCCAGTGTAGATTACGTTTCAGCTTTGGGACTAGAATGCCGGGACTGTGTGGCATTTTAAATTTCGTCTTAGAAACAGACCTAGGCGGATGCACTCGCTGAGTTAGCGAGTATTTCATCGGGACGTGTGCCTGCTTCGGCTTACGACTGAATTATCGTGCTCATTAAACAGATTTTTTTTTTTAAATCTATAATTATGGCATTAAATGCGTGTATGAAACTGATTTAAAATACAAAATGTGAGGTGGTGTGATTGCATCCTTTGTACAAGCTAGAAGTAATATGTGTTTACTTACTTTACTTACTTAGGCCCTTGGCTCCACGTGGAGCATAGGCCATCGACAACCCTTCGCCATCGCACTCTGTTCTGGGCTAGTCTTGCCACTCCAGTCCAGTTGGTCCCCTGCTTACATAGCTCTGCCTCAGTGTCCCGCCTCCAGCTGTTGCGAGGCCGGCCTCTCTTCCTTTTCCCCTGCGGGTTCCATGTCAGGGCTTGGCGTGTGGTGCTGGATGCTGGCTTCCTGAGGGTGTGTCCAATCCAGCCCCACTTCCTCCGCAGGATCTGCTTGGCCACTGGTTCCTGCCCCGCTCGCTCCCACAGCTCTTCATTCCGGATCTTCTCTGGCCATCGGATGTTGAAGATGCGCCTCAGACAGGTGTTGAGAAATGTCTGGATCTTCTGCTGCATCGTCTTCGTTGTCCTCCATGTTTCGCATCCGTAGAGCAGAACTGACTTCACATTGGAGTTGAAGATGCGAAGTTTGGTTCTTATGCTGACAACTTTGGATGCCCAGACGTTCTTCAGCATGACCATTGCTGCCCTTGCCTTGCCGATTCTGGCTGTGACGTCTCGGTCTGTGCCTCCCTGTCCATCAACCACACTCCCCAGGTAGACAAAAGACTCCACCACCCTGATGGGCTCTCCACCGACTGTGACTGGTGTGTTGGCAGTGGTGTTGATCTTCATCAGCTCGGTTTTCTTCCTGTTGATCTTGAGCCCTGTTCCGGCTGATGTGGCTTCCAGGCACGTAGTCTTGTCCTGCATCTGGCTGTGGCTGTGAGACAGGAGCGCCAGGTCGTCCGCGAAGTCGAGGTCATCCAGCTGCGTCCAGAGCGTCCACAATATGTGTTTACTACATGCAATTTGATATTCCAGCACGTAAATAGCTGAACAGTCCTTGCGCGCCACGTGATCGTAATCTGTTGATGTCCGGTGTGTGGAAGAATGCGTGTGATTCGCGTAAGCTTGCGTAATGGTTTCAGTTCAAGGTGGTTTGAGCCAAGTTATTTGGATAAAGCGTCTCTGTTAATGCAATTATCATTATTATTGTTGTTATTATTATAATTTCTATTATCATCAGTAATTAGTTGATCATTTATGGTTGCAGGGAGCCGAGGTGGCCGAATGGTAGAGCGTTGGACTTCTAATGCTCGGGTCGTGAGTTCGTATCCCGGCTGGGGCCAATATTTGTGCTGGCTTTTTCATCGTTGCCCCGTCTTTGATATCACCCGTATGTGGTGGAAAAGGACGTTTAACCCCCAAACACCCACCCACCCTCTTATGGTTGCTTTCGTGCTGGCCTTTTTCTCGTTGCCACGTCGGGGAGCCGGGATAGCCGAATGGTAGAGCGTTGGACTTCCAATGCTCGGGCCGTGAGTTCAAATCGCTGGCTGGGGTCAAATATTTGTACTGGCCTTTTTTATGTTGTTTCCATAGTAATGGAAACAACATAATAGGACGGGCTAAAATTTCCACGTTCATAGGCAAGCATCTGTGGTACAAACGCACGTCACTGCCGATATCCCGCAGAGACGATTTTGCAAGTGTAACTCTGACAATGACGTAAGAAAACTTGCATCATCGATGCTGACGCGTATGGTGTTCCGAACGCACTTCTCCTCCTCAGTGAGTGCCGTCTGTGTGGATGTGCGTGTGTGTGTGTGTGTGTGTGAATTGTGTCCAGGCCCGTTTCTTCGAAAATACTCAACCGAATGGCTTCTAATTTGGGGTATCCAAATATATCAAAATGTTACATTAGACGATTCAAGCGTGTGATGATTGCTTAAGTGATTTGGGAGTTATCGCCCTTTTGAGACAAGTTGGTTGTCTTTCGTGTACAGGCGTAATATTTATTTAAATCACTCAATTTTTTGGCAGTAGATAGCTTGAATACGGACTCTGAACAGAGTCACTACTAGGAAATGGTCGCTCTTATAGTTTTCATGTAAACCGAGCCTGAGTTGACATTGCATGTGAACCCAGTTCAGATGCCTATTTCTCCGAAAATACTGAACCGATCGATTTCAAATTTGGGGTTTCTAAATGAATCAAGATTGTTGAATAGAAGGCCCGATCCAGGTACGATTGCACACATGATTTGCGAGTTATCGCACTTTTCAGAAAAAGTGGCTTTCTGGCGTTTAAAGGCGTAATATTTACCTAAACCACTCCATTTTTTGGACATAGATAGCATGAATACGGACTCGCAACTAAGTGAATTTTGGAGGTTGTCGCTTTTATACTTTTGGCGTAAGCCGTACCTGATAAAAGTGCTGGTGAACACACTTTAGATCTCAAAATCGCTCCTACTATACATAGATAATGAGCCTGGGGTGCCATAAAAAATATACAAAAAAATTAGAAAAATTCACTGCAGCCGTTATCGTCAGTTGACTCGAAAATTTGTACTCACAGCACATTTCCTCTACCAGCCACACGCCTCACAAACATCGAAGAAGAGACGCACGCGCACTGACGTAAAGTAAGTGCTTCATGTTTGATTGACGTGACGCTGTTTTTTCTTGGGGGTGTCTCGCCACTTTCTTTCCGAATTCCTCTGTTTGGAGACGTGGTGTATTTTACTTCTACTATGTCGCCATCTTCGTGCAATCGCAGAGAAGACACGGGATATAACAGAATACAACTCCAATACTTTATGAACAGAATATGCACGGAGAACAAATTCATGAAAGAAGAAGAACCCAGAACGCTGTGCAGGGCTGCTTACGTACTGAACAGGTCAGATCCATCGCAGAAAAGGCACGCGCGCACTGACGCAAAAGGCAGTATCAGCGTCATTTTTCCGACGTCATGTTTGATTGACGTGATACTGGCATTTCTTGGGGATGTGTCGCCACTTTTTGGACGTTCTCTATGTGTAGACGGGGAAAGCGGGAGTTTCATTGATGTAATGTGCTTTGTTTTTCCCACTGACTCTCACTCAATAGCATAGTAGAGTGAGAGAACACCACATAGGTCTCAATGGAGCACAAACGCGGCTCGCGCGAGTCTGTGTGTGTGTGTGCGTGTGCGCGTGCGTGCGTGCGTGTGAGTGTGTGCGCGCGCGCGTGTGTATGTCTGACATAACACATAGTTAGAAAACGTTCGCCGCGCAGACTTGTCTGTTAAACATATTGGGTCGGTATTAATTCAATCTTGACACTGCGCACGCAGCAGCAACACTTCAATTTTCATGGGCCTGCTTTCATTGCAAGAACTGTATCAAAGTTATTACGCCAAATGTATTATGCGTCATTCCAGTGAGCAAAAACGTCATAGATTTCAAAGAATACAACTTGACGTATCTCTTCCAAAAACAAGATTGGTGTGACAGCCCGGTCAGTTGTTTCCATTCAGAGAGAGAGAGAGAGAGAGAGAGAGAGAGAGAGAGTGTGTGTGTGTGTGTGTGTGTGTGTGGATACATGGCATTACAAAAGAACGACCGTGACGATAGCAGGTGATCAAATGGAAACAACATATTGGGCTGGTGGCCATCTTGTTTCTCGTTGCACCGTCTTTGATTATCACCCGTGCATGGTGGAAAAGGAAGTTTAACTCCCAAACACCCACCCACTCGTCGCCACGTCTTTGATATCACCCCCTGGCTGGGACCAAATATTTGTGCTGGCTTTTTCATCGTTGCCACGTCTTCGGTATCACCCGTGTGTGGTGGAAAAGGACGTTAAACCCCCCCAAACACCCATCCCCCACCCCTTTGATATCACCCGTACGTGGCGGTAAAAGGCGTTAAACACTGAGACACCCACTCACCCTTATAGCTGCTTTTTCTTTTCGCGTCATGGAGAGCCCGCGTTTTGACAATTCGTCTATGTAGCAGCTGGGAGCATTGTGTGGGACCAGCAAGCGGTTAGGAAGTCTCGGAACCCTTTCGTCGGGACGAGCACCACTAGTCAAGGACTTCGTTAGTTTATGTTTCCCCTCACAGCGATACAACTGTCCACCATCAGAGTATCAGGGGGAAACCATGTCCTGCTTCTCTTGTTGCTTGATGGCTGGAGGGGTTTTTTTTGGTCAGCCTGATCGCGTTATTGGCAAAATGTCACCGCCTTGGAGGCAGCGCGAGAAAAAAGGTCGAGGGGCCGTAAGAAGAAAATCAATGAGTGCAGCTGTAAGGACACGCGGCGTTAAATGCATCGACACTTCATCAATGTCTAGCATGTGGGAGTAGATCAGAGATGACAGGGTGGCTAAAATGTGTCACCGTCAGTTTTTTTGTGTGTCGGCCGGGGGCAGGCGAGTGGGTAGTGTATGAGCTTCCGGGCTAACATTGTAAGGGTTAGTTTTCAGCGGTGTTATATAAGCAGGGAAACAGAAATGGGAGAACGCGCGCGCGCGCGCGCGCACACACACACACACACACGGCACACACACACACACACACACACACACACGGCACACACACAGATAGAAAGGAGGGGGTAGGATGATTTATGTTATTAAGGTAGATTACATAATAGGGTACGTAACTGTGTGCAGCCAGAGACAACCGAGAAACTCTCTCTGTCTCTCTCTCACACACACACACACACACACACACACACACACACACACACACACATCTACATCCAGTGGATCACAAAGATCCTATCTCCTTTTTTTTTCTTTTTAAAAAAAAGAAATTCAACACCCGATATTTTATTACAAAAAAACCCACCATAATCTCCATCAAAAAATCCTCCTTCACAAACACCTGAGCATTGCAACTCTACCCAACGGTAAAAATATCGTAAATCTTTTTGAAGTCCGAGAAAACAAAACAAAAACAACCCGAAACTTCCAGCCAGAAATAATCACACACATCTAATCTGAAATTCTACACTGCTCTCAGAAGGTTTATCACAGAATACAGCATCGATCCAGACACACTAATCTTCGCTTTGCGCGTCTCTATGCGAGTCTATGTGTGGGAAGAATCTCGATTTGATGGACAGTGCGAATAATCGGTTAGTCCCTCGGCGAGCGCGACCGCCGCAAGTGGCGTCTGGTACGATATATAGAGGTATACGCCACGTTTAGGTATGCGAAAGCGGGAGGTCAAAACGAGGCTGCTATTTTGTAAGTGCGATTTCTACAGCAACAACAACTAACCCGAACACTTAAAATAACCCCAAACTAAACGATAGCCCTTGACGATAACTTTAACTGCGTTTAATCGCTTTTTATTAGTCGTTTTTGCAGCCACCTCGAGGTGGTAGCTTTGACGTCATCTAACCATATGTGCATGCTGTTGTATCGTGTATTTTATTCAAAATGAAACTTCTGTTTACTTCAGAGGAAAACATACCGATTAGGTCCTTAAAAAGGACCGGACATTGAACCTCTACAAACAAATCATCGAGTGGCTAAACCACGTTTACTTCTTATGATTTATGAACAAAATTGTCTAAATTATATTCTGCATATTTCAACGACTACCCGATGAAATGATTCATGAAAATACACACTAAATTATGTCTTGAATATTTGAAAGACGATCCGATGAAAAGGTTCATGAAAACACAGACTGAAATATATCCTGAAGGGGCGGTCGGTGGTCTAGTGGTTAAAAGACTTGTCACCAACGCGAGAGGTCAGGGGTTCGAGTCCCACTCGGGGCAACGAATTTTTCCTTCTCGTAGTTGGCACCGTTCATTCGGGCCGATCGTCGGGGGTTCTCTCCGGGTACTCCGGCTTCCTCCCCCTCTGCTTTGGAAATGTTCAGCAAACCAAATGTGAAAAATAAATGCAATTCTAAATTCCGAAATTTAAATTGCTGAGCTGACCCTTCGCACCACGTGATTGTAATGTGTTTATGTCCAATGTGTGAGAGAATGCGTGTGATTCACGTGAGCGTGCGTGATGGGTTCAGTTCGCGGCGCTTTGAGCCGATTCATGAAATTGGGTAAAGCGCCTATACAATACTCATTATAATTATTATTATATTTCAACGACAGCCTGATGAAATGATTCATGAAAATACACACTAAATTATATCTTGAATATTTGAAAGACAATCCGTTGAAAAGGTTCATGAAAATACAATAAAATCATATCACGAATATTGGAAACGACAGCCCGATGAAACGGTTCGTGAAAACACAGACTGATTCATATCTTAAATATTTGAAAGACAATCCGTTCGGGTTGAAAAGGTTCATGAAAATACAGGTTAAAATCATATCCCGAATATTGCAACGACCGCCCGGTGAAACGGTTCGTGAAAACACAGACTGAATTATATCCGGCCTATTTCAACATTCCGGACATTGTGAAATGATTCACAAAACTACAGACCGAATCACATCCTGAATATTTGAACGACATCCCGATGAAATCAATACAATGCGAGCACAATTCATAACGTAACTCGTTCCAACGCGGTCTGTTTACAACGTCAGGGCATTCCGGTAATGGCGCATCCATAAAACATAGGGGTCCATGGAAAACATGAGGTAGGTAATCAGTCATGATCACAGGCACCGACTTGTTTGTATTCTCTGGTAATCAAGTACGTCCATGCCAATTTGTATTCGTCTCTGGCCTGTCTTTTTTAAACTCTCGTGCATTATTCACCTGGGCCCGTATGTAAAAGTCGAGGTTAATTTAATCCACGGCTACGGGCCTAACCCAGACTAGGACAAAAGAAACCCAAAAGCAAAATTAAATTTTAAAAAAAGGAAGGGAAGAAAGGAAGAAAAAAATCCTTCTATAACAGCTTAGGCACCTTGCTGGAATGGGCCCGCTTTTTGATTTAAACAAGCAAAAAACCCCAGAAAATTTATATCCTAGAGCTAGTTTAGTTCGAGGTTAGACTCTAACCCAGAGCTAAAAGCTCTAACCTCGACTATTACATACAGACCCAGGTAGGAAAATCAAAACCAACAGCCGATGAAATGTTTGGTGACATGCTCTTGAAATTGCAAGGCGTAATTTACTGTCGATAATGTCGCTTCCTCGTCACAGCACGTCCTGAGTAAGTCAGTCATTGGATCTGGCTTTTGTTAGTTCATCCATAGAAGTGTTTTGTTTTGTTGGGGTTTTTTTTTCAAAGTGTGAGTGTTTCCTACCCATTTCAAGTCTTGACCTATAAGGCAAAAAGTGTAGTCCATTTCCCCTTGACCGTTTTGACGAACTTATTCTAAAACGTGTTTTTGTTGTGTGTTTTGTCAGCACCATATAATTAACACAAATCGAACAAAATACACTCCTGGTCTGTAGTTATTCCCCTTGACAGCTGTCTTTGTCAAATGGTCGACTACAGCAGTACTTGATTGCAAAAGATAGAGCGCCTCCGAGGGGAAGGGGACTTCTTTTCTTTTTTTTTTACAATAAACCCTTACCAACCCTTTTTGTTTGCGTGGTCAAATCGGAAACAGACTACATTTTGGCCTAAGCTTTCCACTGACATCGGCAGTTTACAAAATGATACACATAGTGCAGCTCTTTCACTCTGGAACAACTTGCCAGCTCACCTCACGTCAAGTGGAACCTTAAGACGCATCCCCTCTTCCAGTTCTAACAACCTTTTTTTTTTAAACACAAAAGCCTATTTCTTTCCCCTCCCCTAAGGCTTCGTGAGCATGCTTGGAGGTACGTATTTGATCCGCCCTACAAATGGCCAATCATCACACAGCAACACTCAAGTTGTCTAAGCCAGAGCAATGTCCTGCCCCTTCCTCCCGTTGCCCATCTCCACAACACTGACGTGCACGTGCCTCGACTTGGAGCGTGGCTTGGGCAGCCCGACGTCGTCCTTCTTCTTGCTGAAAAAGGACACGAACACCGAGACGAGAATGACCAGCACCAGCATCACGGACACAGAGCCCAGGAGCACCGCGATCACCATCCTCTGGTCCTGAGGGGCCGACAGTTTGGTGGTGGCCGCCTCCCACTTGCCGCCCTGCCAGTACTTCTCGTCCGTCACATCCGGCACGTTGCCCAGGCCCACCGTCACGTAGTTGGAGTGGTCTCCCTTGTTTCCGGCGTCGTCCACGGCGATGACGGTGATGACGTAGCTGCCGTTGTTGCCCAGCGCCTTGGGCATGCGGATCTTGAGGTACTCGCGCGCGCCGAACGGTTTCGGCTCCACCAGGTTGCCGTGGATGACGTCAGCCTGCGTCAGGCTGTGCACCTGGCTGGTCTGCCTCATTAGGTCGCTGGCAGTCGGTCCCATCAGGATCTCGTAATGCGAAGCTGGAAATGAACGACCAACGTTTAAAACCTCCGCCGGTGATGACCCTGGAAATGTTCAGCCTAGGAACGCCAACAACTACAGCATCAAGATTACCATCATACCTGTTTCGTGGTCGGCATCGTCGCCTGAGGCCCTCCAACTCAGCACCACTGTGCGGTTCTGACCGGAAGTCTTCACCACGCGCAGGTCGGAGATGCGCACTGGCGCCTCGTTGTCGTCACTTCCTGTGCTTTGAGGCGCATAATTACCGTGCGACGTGTTTGAATTGCGGTCTATGACGAAGTACCCCGCTGATGCTGTTCGTTGTACGTAGAGGATCTGTGTATTGGCTGAAACACGACATGATACAGTAATAAGATCTTCATTTTGAAGCAATCATGGGAAGAGGGGGTGTGCAGACTGAGTCAAGTCAAGTCAGCAAAATTTATTTTCCCACGCTCTAATTAGGGCATCGGGAAAAAAGGAAACAAACACAATTATTATATACATCACAGCCACCTGTGGTATAATTCTAATATACATGTTAATAACACTTCTAATATACATGTTTACACTGTGCTCACAAAGGAACGGTACTAATCAGTACAAATACACAGATTTACCAAGTACGGTACCCATCACACGAAACCTGATATCGTACATAGACAGGTGGGGGGGGGGGGGGGTAACCACAGGACGACAGTACGCCCCAAACACTCCTGTGAATACAATCATAACCCAAGAACGCCTTCCGGCGAAAAAAAAAAAAAAGCACCCCAAATGTATTATGCTGATTTATGCATTATTCCACTGGGATCGTCACACGAAACCTGATGCCGTACATGGGGGGGGGGGGGGGGGGGGGAGCGTAACCACAGGACGTCAGTATGCCCCAAACACTCCTATGAATACAATATGGAAAACATTTTCCGATATATGCAAGCCTAGATCATATCCTGTGCTTTTAATTGTTTCCAGAATTGTGGCCGGGTTGCTGTTGTTGTATCGTGATATTGGTGGGATGGCTTGGGGCTGGGTGTGTGGGGGGTAGGGAGAGGTTTATGCAGCCCAATCGATGTCCATTTCCTGTGCATGCTTTGAATTAATTTCACTGCACGCGCTTAACATTCTCATCTGCTGTTCTCTGACTCGACTCTATTCTATAAAATTTAGACACCTCAAGTAATGCGGACTATCCTCGACTTCTATATGTTCGATGTACAAAGACGTGAAACGTGTTTATTATTTAAACCGGAAAGATTTTTGACATATATTGTTTTGTTGTCTTCCTTTTTATTTGAGTTTGGCGAAGGACCTTGATTAGCCGCGCAACAGTCTTTATTGCCCTAACTAACTAACTACCTCTGACTCGACACTTTTGTACTTTCGCTGAGCGCGATATCGGACTCGAAATTCGTCTGAATTTTATTTTCCTTTTCTTTAGTTTTCTCTTTCACTCCTCTCACTTGGCGACGCTTTGATTCGTCTAGCTGATGATTACCACAGCGGAGTCAATTTTGGACAAATGTCACAGTTCAGTAAAAAGCTTGATGAGATGGGCTCACATTTTAAACTGTCACGACTTGTCAGAAAAGAAGAACAAATCATGACAATGTCAAGTTTCTGAGTGTGAGACTTACACTGTATCGAAATTACTGCGGGATTGTTCGATGTGTGTGTGTGTGTGTGTGTGTGTGTGTGTGTGTGTGTGTGTGTGTGTGTGTGTGTGTGTGTGTTAACCCTACCAGCTGCATCAGCCGTGTCCTGCTCCTTGTGGCCGGTAGCGGAGAGTGTGACGGTGTAGACACCTGGCGTCGTGAATCTGGAGAAGTAACGAGAGTACACCCCGTCACCCTCCACTATGTCCGCTCCTACAACACGCAAACACACACACACACAAACACACACACACACACACACACACACAGATAAAAAATAAAATGTCCAAAACAACCGGCACAAGGACTGAGAAAGTGACAGACAAGAGCAATATTTAAGAAGACTGCTTCTATAAATGTGACGGTCACGTGTACGTGCTCCGTCCGATCCTCCCAAACTCTAGTTCTCTTTTTCCTGGCTCTATCTTCATGACTGGTAGAGATCGAAATGCGATACACTGCCGTCTGCAGTGCATTACGAGCGAAAAGTCTCATACTCAGCGGTTGTCCGCAACACCAGCTGACTTCTCCATATTCGCGTCGCCTGCAGCCCTCTGTTGGCTCCGTGACAGCCTGTCAGACACTGCCACTGTGCAGGTGTGTAAGAGATGCGCGGGTAGGGAGAGAACTGTATCTTCAATGTTGCCACCCAAGTTACTGATCAATCTTCAGTCTCACCCACCTGCTCCGTTGTCCATGAGTTCGACCTTGACCGAATGTCCATCCGGGGTGTCGACCTTGGCCGTGACCTGGAGGTCAGTGACCGGCAGCTGACCCTTGGTGACCTCGGCGAAGATGTGCATGGTGGTGGGCCAGGAGTTGCGCCTCAACACCAAGGAGCCGGACAGACGGGCCGGTAGGACACTGGCGTTGGCCGGGCTGGACAGGACGAGAAGTGACGTCACCTGATACGTTCCGGGGTTGGTCACTTTGTAGTGCCATCGCCCGGTCTGTTAAAAAAAAAAAAAGGCATATATGCAAACACCGAAGCGGACAAAACACGTACTGTCTCAGTGGTGCATCCAACCTCAGACCAAACTGTTTCGATCGAGGTCACTTGAAACTACATTTGAAAGTTGTCATTGTGAAGGTCAGTCTCTCAAGTCAAGGTAGGGGCATGGCTGAAAGCCGCAGGTTCCGGCTATGTTGTGTCAAACACAAGCACGGGCACAGGTAGGGCACAGGTGTAAACATGGGTAAATCCTAACAAAACGGGCATCAATCAAACGTCCCCTCTTCTGTCCTTCCCTGGTTTCAGTTTTAGCGGGCACACCGCACCCCTGTTGTATTTCTCTTTTTTTTAAATCTATATCCTAACACATTGAAACATCAGCAAACGAAGCTGACAAGTTCTAACTGTAAAATAAATAAATTAATTAATTAATTAATCTGACCTCGCTGACAATTTCTAACTGTAAAAAATTAATTAATAATTAATGAATCTGACCTCTGCACGAAGAGGTATGAGAATCTTGACGACCTGTAGCCCCGTATCGACACTGTACTCTGGATACAGATGGCTGTACACGCGCCCCGAGGGCGACACGACCTGCACGTGCGGCAAGGAACGCGTGTAGGTCACGAGGAACGTCGTCCTGTTGCCCACGTCCTGGTCCACAGTCACCTCCCCTTCCATGGACCGATCTTTGTCTAGACCTGACGCTCTGCTCAACAGCTGAGTGTAACCAAGAACAATGGCATTAAAAAAAAAATCTAAATGTATCAAGACAAAAAAGTCTAATTTCGCCGTACATTTCACATGCAGGAGGAAATCCATTTTTGGTGTATTTATCCAGAAATCTCATACCGCAGACAAAATCCAAGATTCACCGGCACATTTTAGGGACCCAACGGAATCCACCACGCAATCGACTGACGTGGACAACAACAAAAACTAAATACCTGGATTGGTGCTGTTGGATTGCCGGTGTCAAAAATACCCAGCACGTCAAAGAAGGCGTCAGTAATGGCCGTGGAATCGGGGTGGTTGTTGTCACAGTACACCCGGCCGCCTGCAGTCATTGACATAGCATCAACTCTTTCAGGACACACTCTCGGTGAAGCATTTATTAAAAACGCAGTTTTTGCAGCAGAGAAATTGTTCTTTATATATCATAGGAAAGATCTTTGATGTGCAAACAAATCATGCATCCTACTTCCAAATCAATGATGCGTCGTCAATGAACAAAAGTGGTGTCTGCTGATTATCAGCGTCATCATAGAGTTAAACTGTCTAGAATCACCAGCTCACTCAATTACTCACACATTCATTCACTTCACACGCTCTGATGATCACGGCGCGCTTGTGCTGATGCCCTAACATCTAAGCGTTGGACTCGAGGTAGGAAGGAAGCGAGATCAGAGTCCCGAGGAGTCAATTAAAGTTTTCTTGGTTCCGTGTGATCGGAAAGCAGTTCCGCAGTGGGAATCATTACCTCTAAAGGGTCGTCCTTTCAGAGTTTCACACTCAACCTGGTTTTCTAGGTACGAGAAGTCTTCAGAAGTGAATGAGGCGGCTAAAACTTTGCATGGAAGGTGATGTGTCGAAAGGACTTGTGGGAGGTTCGTGGTGATTCGGTTACCGCTAACCAGTGTTTGGTTTTCTTGTTTGTTTGTTTTTGTTTGTTTTGTTTTTTTGTTTCTTTGCAGCATTTGTGACAGGCCTTTTTGGGCACCCCTAGTATCGCAACCAAGACAGTGATAAACATGGCTGACCTGTGGCCTGTGCAAGATGCAGGATGTCCGGATGTGGCGGGCCCCCCAGCACCATGAAACTGACCACCACCCCGGCCCCGTGCAGCAAGGGAAGCGCCGACTTGAGGTCAGGACCTGTCGTTTCCTGGCCGTCCGTCACCACCACCACGTGACCTCCGTCCTGGCGGATCCCCGCTGGCTCTGGGGTGGTCTCGTTCGAGGAGACGTTGATGGGAGTCTGTGTGGTTTGGGGTTCTCCTAACATCTGGAAAATAATAAAAAACCCTTATAAAAAGCTTTCCGAAATCACAGTTAGAGGCTCGCCTAGATGCGAAGTTAACATCCTCAAGCAAGTACAATGATATATGATAACCTGCCATATTTACGCTCGCACAGCGGCAGGCTCCAGCTGTGTCGTGTCAAACACAAGCACGGGCACAGGTCACCTGAGGTGTAAACGTGGGTAAATCCTAACAAAACGGGCAGCAATCAAGCAGTAAAGTTGGACGGTACTTCTAGCACCTCTTGCACCAAAGACGCGGCAACGAGAGAGAAAAAAGTCAGCATCAGCATACGGCTCCCAGCTGGGGTGGGTGTTTGGGAGTTTTACGTCCTTTTCCACCACCTATGGGTAATATCAAACACGGGGGAACGAAAAAAAAAAAAAAAAAAAGCCAGCACAAATATGTGGCCCCGGCCGGAATTTGAACTCACTCCCAGCTCGGATTCGAACCCACAAGCCGAGCATTGTCAGTCCGACGCTCTGTTGCTTCCGCGGCGTAAAGCCCTAAATAACTAACTAACTAACCGACGCTCTTCCAGCCGTCTGCTGCAAGTGACCTAATTGGTAGCATGCTCTGCAAATGAGAAAGGAAGACAGGAAATGACCTCTGACCTGTGTGGCCGCGATCAGCGCTGACGTAATGCTCGTGGCGTCTTCGGCAGTGCCCGGCAGGTCGTTGGCGAAACTCTGTCGGTCGTCGGACGTGTTCAGCGGCGTGGGTGCCCGCCGGACTCGGGCCGTGTCGCTGAACGTAGTCAGGCCGACTTCAGTGGCGGGGGCGACGCCTTCCTTCACGAACGTGCCCACAGCTTGCCTCATCCGGGTCAGTTTGTTGTCCCCCTGTGACGACACGATCAAGCGCAATCAAGTTGTGACCACGCTCATGCTTGGTTACCGACGAAGAGTTTCGAGGGTTGGGGGTGTGTGTTTGGGAGTTTAACGATCCTTTTCCACCACGTAAGGGTGATATCCAAGACGGGGCAACGAGAAAAAGGCCAGCACAAATATGTGGCCCCAGCCGGGGTTTGAACTCACGACCAGACCATCGAACAGAGCCCAACGCTCTACCATTGGGCTATCCCGGCTCCCCGAAGAGTTTCGAGGGTACGTGGGTGGATGGGTGTTTGGGTGTTAAATGTCCTTTTCCACCACATACGGCTGATATCAAAGACGGGGCAACGATGAAAAAGCCAGCACAAATATTTGGCCTCAGCCGGGATGCCGAAGAGTTTCGAAGATAACCCACCTGCATGCTGGCTGACGTGTCAAGAGCCAGTATCATGCGGCGTGAACGTGGCGCTTTGACCAGATGGAAGACAGGCTGCGTGGCCACTCCGTCCCGGGGCGGGTTCTTGCCCGACTGGAAGTCTTCCGACTCCGAGATGACGGCCCACGTGCTGCGGTGACCGCACAGTCGGTTGTGACGACTCGGTGCGTCATAGTTGTGCACTGTGGCGTCATCGCCCGAGTTGTCGTCACAGAAACTCTTGATCTGAGGAAACAAATCCCTTTTCTTGTGAGAGCCGCGCTATATACGTATATAGGAACAATTTTTTATATTATTCTATTATTATTAAACAATAAATGGAGTCCACCCCACCCCAGCCCCCTCGGGTATCCCCCCCCCCTCACGCGGAACCATCCCCCGCCTCCCCACCCACCCTCCATGGTGACCTGAGAGTCTTACCGGAGGAATCAACACGTGGTCCATAATGGAAGCTTCCACGCCATTGGTGGCTGGTCCCGCTGGGTAGGGTTTGAACTCACAGCCCTCAGGGTACAGGCCTGTGGCTGCGTCGATCTGGTGACAGTACTCGGTACGGCCTGTATCGGGGTTGGTCCTCGCTATGATGCCCCTGATTTTCTCTGTGCACCGGACGCCCTCCAGGGTTCCAGACTTTGGTGAGTAGTAGAACTGGGGCTCCCCGGAAAGTGCGTACTCGTCGAACACGCCCCACCGGAAGTGGGCCCACTCGTGCACCAGCACACGTTCTACGCGTATACGTCACAAGCAGACGACAAGATATCAAAATATAGACGATGAAATAATGAGAAATAAACAAAGTTGATCAAATTCATAGAAACAGGTTATTTGCCACGGCAAACAACAACCAAAAAACACCAGCGACAACAACAGAAAACCGTAGATCGTACACATGAAGTAGGCGTGTCGCATAGCTCGGTAGCTACGGCAAAAAGTTGAAACTTCTCGTGGTTTCTTTCGTGGTAAATAGCACTGAAACCACTCCACCTAATCATGTAAGCTCTATTATATATATCTTTACCTGGTGGGCCAAGTGATCTCGCCAGTGCGCTGTTCATAACCACGTCTGTAGTTAACGTTACGCGCACTCCAGAATGCCCGCATCCTGCGTACGCTTTAGTGGTAGCAGCTTCGCGAGGAAACGTAGGGAACTGCATGAACCCGTTAGGTGACTCCACGGGTTGCACAGCTGGCTCCACGTGCACCCACTGCGGGGTAGGCACCGGTTCGTCTGCACCGACGGGA